>JBAKBP010023243.1:0-37285 GCA_037953745.1 Lithodes maja
GAAGTGACCCAGATTATTCCTCGGAGAACGTTGAAGAGAGAAGCAAGAGGAAATACCATGAAAATCCAACATCAATACTCGAGACTGAACATACGAGTAAATTATATTGTGCCCAGAATTGCATCAATGTGGAATAACCTCCCTGAAAATGTATCAGCTCCTAGTGTGAAAGCTTTCGAGGCACGTTTAGATACATTCTGGAGCAGAAAATCGGTTAGATATAACTTTAAAGCACCTCTCTCCGGCCTCTGTGACCCACCCACTCCCAGTACCAGTAACAATCAAGAGATGTTTAACTGTGATCTGGCCCAAGAGGGCCTTGCCAGGACCTAATGCCAGAAGTTGTTCCTGTAAGCATTCCAGTAAGCATATATATATATATATTGTTACGACCGGCACTATGAAATAAACAAGGGCACTCAATATTAGACTAGATGATAGGCTATATCTGCAACAACGGTACGCCAATTCCAAACCCTCGAACTATTTCGCCGGCGAACAAAACACTTAAACCCTCCATAGTTAATCTCCTGGATAACGGGGTATCAATTAACTGGGTTTTAGTGCACTTCTACAAAGGCTTACCGATGACGGCAAAGCCTGCTCACAACAGGAGTAGTTTACGTTAATAAAATGCTCTTAAGTAATAACAATGCTTGAATAAACTATAACAAGATTTAATAATGGAGTATAATTATGCTTACGTTAACTTTAGTGTGAGTCTGTACTCAACACTAAACTCTACAATGCTCTATGAAAACACTGGAAGTCTAGTCCTACAACAATCAGATAAAGAATCTTCTGAAAACGTCTGATGCTCTAAGATGCTCGTTAATATAGAACAGCAATAATGCAGGGGCAGGACACCAAAGCGTGTATCTTAAATACACCAATAAGTAGGATACATATATATAACAAGGGAGTGCAACAACTCTGTGACAGCACTAATAATCGCCACTCAAAACAGTACTTCCTTAGCCAACGTAACAGCCAAACTGGGTTGTGCACTATGCATCAACCTAGGCTAAAATAAGGCGTGAATAATTCCTAAAGCATACACAATTAAAGTTAATAAACACAATGCTGTCTTTCTCACTAATAAAGTCTAGCAGTGGCATAAAAAGGTACTAAGAAGCTAGGCAGAGCGCAGGCATGCTCGTAGCCTACTTCCTCCCCTTGAACAGATTTCCCTTATGTTACGTTAAGTGACTTGGAGGCTCTCTTGGTAAGTCCAGATCTCTAGTATCTGGTCTTACCCTGGCGCTCCACAAAGGTCAACAAAATGAGGTAGCAATCATACAGGTGAGAGTAGGCAAAAGCCCTTCACTTGTATACTGCTATAATAAGAGAGAACAGCCCAATAATTAGAAGCACCCCAACACTATGGTACCATTTGACTAGGACTCTAATAATCCCTAAAACTAGTGCAAACATATATGGAGAGCTGGTGCTGGTAATACGACTGGCCGACTATGGAAGTCGTATGCAGAACCAGAAAGGATAAGTAATTGAATAAAGAGAGAAGTATGAAACCGAAGAAGTTCAGAGGACCGCGGCCGCCAATCACAGACGACTACGTCATGAAGAGCAAGCGTTCTATGACGTCAACAGGGCCGCCGGCCAATCACGGGCGTGGGAAAGTCCTCAGAGCGCGGGAGGCAAACGTACATACACACGCACAAACTACCACCACGCTGCCTACCCCGCTCTCTCTCTCCTTAACTTCACACCATGCATCTTATATTCTAGCAATGATATAAAATACTTCTAAGTGTCACAGACAAGAATAAAGATCACCACTGATCTGTCTGTGACAACATGTACTCTATGAAAGAAAGAACATCGTTCTACGATTATTATAGCCCATATCACTGCCCTGGCGAGCGCTAGCGAGTCCCGAGCACATTCTGACAAGCTGGCCAGTATAACACCCCGCCCAAGATGTGGGACGTTTCAGCCACAGGCGAACCCCACATCTGACCAGACAGAATGCCCATCAACCCCGCATCACCTAGCCACTCTCCCAAGTTGTGAAAACAAGGCACGATCACAAACATAAAACACTGCATTATAAACAAATCTGCACAACACTTCCCCAAAATAATAGCATCATAATAATTATATCACGCTCAGCGAGCAAGCCTCACCAAGCCTAGCCTACTAAGACAACAGCTCAGAGTGTCTTAGATTCTTACTGTGATATACTGCACTTTATTATACTCTAGTGGGGAGATTGTAGGCACCAATCGATCAGGGCTAGACCCAGGTGAGGTTATAGGCATGTGATAAAGAGTCGCTGGAACTCCTGTTTCATTTGCTTGGCCTCTCTTACTGATTTTCTTTGTGCCTCATTTACACTGAGAGCAATCCAGCTAGCTCTCACAAACACCTCCTCCTCCTATCCACTTCACTACACTAAACATGCACACCACACTTCATTCCTCCACACCAAAATTAAAAAAAAAAAAAAAAAAATGAATTGTAGCCCAGCCTCGGAGTCCCCAGGGGGGGGGGGGGGGGGGGGGGACCATAAATGCCCCCTCATCCGACCGACCATCCCCTGACGACACCACACAATTACCTGGACCTCGGCCTGTTACTCTTTCTATTAATTTCTGCAACATTCGCGGACTTTCCTCTAACTTTCACTCTGTTGAGCACCATCTCTCCTCCTACAAACCTGATGTTCTCTTCCTCACCGAAACTCAGGTGTCTGTAGCAACATCCAGCAACCCCTTCTCTGTATCCTCCTACTTTCTCTATCCTAGTTTCAAAGCCAAAGGCGGATGTTGTGCATATGTGCACAACAAACTCACTTGCTCTCGTGTTCCCGATTTCGACTCCTCTGAATTCTCAACTTTATGGCTCAAACTTTCCTGTCATTCTCTTACTAAATATTTCTGTGCTGTCTATCTTTCCCCTAACTCTACCAACTTTCCCAAATTCTTTGACTATCTAAACTCTACAGTGGAACACATTCTATCTATTTCTCCTTTCTCAGAAATCTCCATCTTAGGAGATTTCAACGTTCACCACCGCCATTGGCTCTCTTCTCACACTACTGATCCACCTGGTGAACAAGCCTACGTCTTTTCTATCCTAAATGACCTAGAGCAGTTAGTTCAGCAACCCACCCGTATCCCGGATCGCATCGGAGATCGGCCCAACATTCTTGACCTGTTTCTAACTTCTAACCCTTCTTCTTATACTGTCGATCTTTTCTCTCCTTTGGGCTCCTCCGACCATAAACTTATCTCTGTCACCTGTCCTATCTCTCCAGTACAGCCACCCGATCCTCCTAGCCGGCGGCGCTTGTGGCACTTTGGCGCTGCTGACTGGGAGGCTCTTCGGCAGTACTTCTTTGATTTCCCATGGAATGATTTCTGCTTCCATGGCCGATGACCCTCGGAGAGTGCTGAACGCATTACCGAGGTAATCTTATCGGGCATGGAAGCATACATTCCATTCTCTTTCTCTCAGACTAATGCTAAAAAATCTTGGTTCACTCACGCCTGTTCTACTGCTGTCCGCAATAAGGAGGAAGCATTCAAACGGTACCAACGCCTCAAAACTCAAGACTCTCATTCTTCATATGTTTCTGCCCGGAATCAAGCCAAATCTGTTCTTCGACTTGCTAAACACTCTTTCATCAATAATAAATGCACTGAACTATCCAACTCTAGCTCTTCCCAAGCTTTCTGGCATCTAGCCAAAAACCTCTCCAACAATTTCTCTTCCTCGTCTTTCCCTCCCCTTTCCCACTCTGATGGCACAACCATCACTTCTTCCTCTGAAAAAGCTAAACTCTTCGCTCAAACTTTTGCTAGAAACTCCACCTTGGATGATTCCGGTGCTATTCCTCCCTCTCCGCCCTCCTCTCTCTTACTTATGCCTAATATCCTAATCTCTTCTAAAGATGTACTTTCTACCCTCTCTGGGCTTAACACTAATAAGGCGTACGGTCCGGACGGTGTTCCTCCTGTTGTTCTCAAAAACTGTGCTTCCGTGCTGACTCCCTGCCTAGGCAAACTCTTTCGTCTCTGTCTATCCTCTAACGTCTTCCCTTCATGCTGGAAGTTTGCTCACATTCAACCTGTCCCAAAGAAGGGTGACCGCTCTCAACCCTCCAACTATCGTCCAATTGCTCTTATCTCTTGTCTTTCTAAAGTTTTTGAAACTATTCTTGCTTCCAAATTTCTTAAGCATTTCTCTTCTCATAATCTGCTCTCAGATCGCCAGTATGGCTTCCTTAAGGGTCGCTCTACTGGTGATCTTCTTTCATATCTTACTAACTCTTGGTCATCCTCCTTTCGGGACTTCGGTGAGACTTTTTCTATTGCACTAGACATATCGAAAGCCTTCGATAGAGTCTGGCATAAATCTTTAATTTCTAAACTACCCTCCTTTGGTTTCTATCCCTCCATCTGTGCCTTTGTCTCTAATTTCCTTTCCGGCCGTTCCATAGCCGCGGTTGTGGATGGCCATTGTTCACTTCCTCACCCTATAAACTCCGGTGTTCCTCAGGGCTCTGTCCTATCTCCTATTCTCTTTCTAATTTTTATAAATGACCTCCTTAACTGTACCTTAATTCCCATTCATTCATACGCAGACGACTCAACCTTACACTACTCCATTAGTTTTTCAGAACGCCCCAGCCAGCAATCCCTCAACGACAAACGTAATGAAGCCATAGAACTCTTAAATTCTGATCTAAATACTATTTCCAATTGGGGCAGAGAAAACCTTGTTAACTTTAATGCTTCCAAAACCCAATTTCTCCATCTATCTACCCGTCAGGATCTCCCAGCGGACTATCCCTTATTCTTCAACAATACACAAATCAACCCTTCATCTTCTCTCAATATTCTTGGTGTCTCTTTTTCTTCTGCTCTCATTTGGAAGGACCATATTACCAGTCTTGTTAAGGCAGCCTCCCAGAAGCTGGGTGTGCTCAACCGCCTTAGGGGGTTCTTTTCCCCTGCACAGCTTCTTGCTCTGTACAGGGGCATAGTGCGCCCTTGTATTGAGTATTGTTCACATGTGTGGGGAGGTTCCTCTCACACCGCTCTCCTAGACAAAGTTGAAAGGAAGGCCTTTCGTATCATTAACTCCCGTCCACTCACCAACTCTCTGGAATCTCTCTCTCTCCGCCGCAATGTTGCATCTCTCTCGCTATTCTATCGCTACTATAATAATCAGTGTTCCTCAGAGCTATCCCAGTGCATACCACCTCCTTTACGTAGGGCACGTGGTACCCGTCTTGCAACTCAATCCCACCCCTACTCTGTGCAACTCTCCAACTCAAGAGTGAAACGTTACTCTCAAACTTTCTTCTAATCAACAGCTGAGCTCTGGAACTCTCTCCCAGAATCAGTCTTTCCCTCTTCCTATGACTTAAATTGCTTCAAACTCTGTGTGTCCAGGCATTTTGGCTCGAACGTCCCTTGATTTTGGCCCTGTCACTCTTTCAACTATGGAGGAGGCACTCGCTATAGGCAGTTATGCCTTTTGCCTCCCTCAATCACATAAAAAAAACAAAAAAACAAAAAAATTTATGTGAGGTTTTTATATATTTTAATAGTGTTTTTGGTGGCGTTGCACTACAGTGGTAAGCCTAATTTTTCTCCACTCTCAACACACACAGACTGAACGGCGAGGGTTCTCCTGCAAACAAACCGTCCCATGACAAACAATCAGCCAAAACATTATCAGTGCCCTTAGCATGCCACACATCCAACTTGTGTTCCGGCAGCACAACAACACCTGACACTGATAATCTGCCCAGTTCATCGCAAGACTGCCACTTCTCTTTGCTCTTTCCGGCAACGGGGCCTGCCAATAACCTTTCACTAGTTCTACCTTCGTTATGAGCGAGGCAGCCCCAAAGCGGTCTATGGTGTCGTCAACTCTGGGTAATGGATAGGCGTCTGTCAGGGATAATGCTTCCACATTCTTGCAATCAACATACACACAGATCTTGCCACTTAACTCAGGTTGCAAAGTTACTGGCAACGACCACTCACGATATCCTTTATCCCTCAGACCCTTTTTCCACATGTCGTCTAGCTCTGCTTTCACAACAGGCTGTCGAGCAGGATTTATACGGTAGGGAATTAACTTGAGCCTTGCACTGTCTCCAGCCTCCATGTCGGATTCTACCCCGTACATCAGGCCCGGAGAAGCAACAAACATGTGGACGTACTGCCACAGCCTAGTAAACAACTCCTCTTGTCGCTCAGGAACAAGAGGTTGCAACTTATCTCGCAGAACAACATGCCTAGTGCCCTCCCACAACCCAGCCGAGACCGCAGCTTCTAAACTATAGTCTCCCTCCTTCTCCACCTTCGTCCCTAGAACAGCCAGGTCATGAGAGGGACAATCTGTACCACCTGTGCAGTCACTCCCATAGTTCATAATTGCTAAGGCTTCCCCGCCGATACCGTACATGCGCACCCCCGCATTCCTTGCAACTACATCTGCCTGCGCAGCATCACCGCCTTCAGCGACATGGCCAGATACAGTCGGTCTATGGTAGGGCTGTTGCATTTTACTAGAGCAGCATTGGGAGGCTATGTGACGGCCGGGCGCATCCACTCCACAGCCAACCTCACCAATCTGCTCAAAGTCCTTCTTTTGACCACCACCCTTGGCAGCCATGGGTCGATCCTGACCTGACAACCATGCCAAAGCCTCGTCGCCCACCTTGAACCACTGAAACAACGAGGCCAACGGTTTACTGACACTCAAGTGACCTGCCGGCGGAACCTTGTGCACCGCATGAGTTGTGAGGCCTGGGTGCTCGGCACAAACAGTCGGGTATGGACCGATCAGGTGCTGGAGCGCT
This sequence comes from Lithodes maja, assembly GCA_037953745.1. Lineage (NCBI taxonomy): Eukaryota > Metazoa > Arthropoda > Malacostraca > Decapoda > Lithodidae > Lithodes > Lithodes maja. Next base: position 6,845 of record JBAKBP010023243.1, read on the forward strand.
GCACACTGCTGCTCAGGCAGGTGCTCTAGCGCTTCCACAGCCACATGACTCGTATCCCCCGCCCACTGCTCCACAGAGACATAACAATCCCGACTCTCCTCCACCTGTGCCCCACTGCCCCCCTCTCCTTCTCCACCTTGGCCGCTGCAGACCAACGCAAGGACTGTAGGCTGCTCAGGTGGTTGCCTCACAAACTCCTCTAACAGGTTCACCTGACATGCTTCCCCATCCTCGAGTTCAATAGCCCCGTTCCCACAACTCTCCTCCACCTGGGAACTACTCTGTCGCGGAGTGCCATCACGCCCTACCATGTCACTAGGGGGGACAGGTTCTGGGGCCACTCCGGAGCTCACCTTTGGGTCAAGTACCGAGTCACCAAGGAGTGTCGCTGGGTCCAAACTCTCAACCCGACCATCAGCCTCGACACTCTCCTTCCGACCCTTCCTCCGCTGGTCTGGAACTTGGGTACTAGGCTGTGACACCTGAACGGACTGAGATCTCTCAAGCCCCTCTTGCTCCTCCCTATTCGTGTCGGCCGCCCTCTTGGCAACGACTAAGGGTGGAACCTCGGAAGTGGGCACCGCAAACTCAACTGGCAACTTCTCCACCACACCCACATCCAACTCCCGTGTCACACCGTCCACCTCAAGCTCCATTCTGACCAGCGGGTAAGACCGCGTAGCATTGATGCCCTGAACCACCACAACCCGAGGCACGTTAACAGGCTTGCCAGTGAAATTCTTAACAAGTGTCTGGGAAGCGCCCGTATCACGCAACAACTCAAGCCTATGCTGCACACCAGCCCACCTCACAGTGCCGTGCCCCCTATGACCACAAAAAGCATCTCAGACGGGTGACGAGCCCTCCTGCTGCTTCTGCACCGACTGTGACTTCGCAACCGACGTATTACCCCGGGCAAACGCGGAAGACCTCAAAGACACACCGATGTTGCTCACTAGTGACACCACTGCTGTAGGCAGTGTGCTCGGACATGAACGCGCAATATGCCCCTTCTCATGACACTTGAAACATTCCACCTCACTCTTGGACTTCCTCTGAGGTGAGGAAGGGCCCTGGCCTTTCTTAAACGGGAAGGGTTTCGACTTGGGTTCATAATTGGCAACAGTACTCTTAAATGGATAATTTGTGTCATTAATTCGGGGGGGGGGGGGGGGGGGGGAGTGGTACGCCCCTTGTTACCTGCCTCATCTCTCTGTGCAGACCCGCACCCACGAATCAATGACACCCTAAGGTTAGCCAGCTCAGCCGCCTCTTGTAGAGTTTTCGGTCGCTTTTCTTTAAGGTTAAGAGTCAAGTCACTGCCAGTACATTTAAAAAATTGTTCGAGCAACACTAGTTGTTTTACTGAATCAAAAGTAGTTGCCTTCTCCGACCTTAACCAATTTTCTAATGCATCTGACAGCTCTCTAGCGTGTTCCAGGAAAGTACTCTCCTTTCTTTTTGGAACCGCCCTAAACTTCAGCCTATAGGTCTCTGGCTGTAGCTCATACGCCCTCAGGACAGCCACTTTCAACAACTCTTAATTCACACAGGAATCTAGGGGCAAAGCATCGTACGCCTTGAGTGCTTTCCCCGTCAATCGTGAAGAAACGAGGGCTGCCCACTTCTCCTCGGGCCATTGGTGCTCCTGGCACTTTTTCTCGAACCGGAGAAAACATTCTGTAACTCCTAATTCATCAAACACTGGAACCAACTTAAGTAGATGCGACAGGGACTGGTCATGGGCTCGACCCCCCTGGGCGACCCGGTCCCTCGTCACCTCTACACAAATTTTTCTAGGTCAACATTGGCACAATACCTTTCAGACTCAAACTTGCGCTCAGACTCTCGCTCCCTGAGCTCAGCCTCTCGCTTCTGCTGCTGCTGCCTGAGCTCAGCCTCATACTTTCGCTGCTCGAGCTCAGCCCTCTGCTGCTCAAGCTCAGTCTGTTGCTTAAGTTTGGCGAGCTCGAGCTGAAACAACATCTCGGCAGACAAACCTTGAGGAGGGGGTGCTACTATCGGGGACCCACCCCGTGAATCACCTAGAGGCATACCCAACCGCCAGCGGGCATCGGCCTGCGGGACCGTACTCGGCTCCGGAACCCGAGGGGGCGCCACGGTAGGAGTCGAGTGGAATGGGGGCTGGGCCGAAGGTGCCCCAGCTCCCGCTCCACCCGAAACCCCATGCACCCCACCCAGCACACAGGCAGCCAGCTCACTTCTCGACATACCGCTAGTACCGGAAAACCCTAAGACCGTGGCCACACACTGCAGTCCGTACCGGTCTAGCCCCGACACCCGGTCCGCCGACATAGGCTTCCCCCCCAAAATCCGAGCATCCTCCTCACTGTTCACCACCCGAACGCCGCTTAACAACTCCACCTTCTCCACCTCCTCGCCTGCCTCTCGCACTGTGCCCTCACTATGCTCAGACCCGTCCAGTGACATGATGGAGTCAACAAAACAAATTCTCAAGTCCAGACAAAAATAGCCAAACTCTTGCGTAGCTTTATTCACCAAAAAATATTCGAAGATGATCTTGAGTGCAATACTAGGTCACCAATAACTCCAACAAGTTCTATGTATCCTCAAAACAATGTCTACTGCCAACAATGCGAGAAATAAATTCAACCCCCAAATGGCAATAAGATTTCTCCAAAAAAAAACTGCAATATTCAGTTCACTATATTCTGGTCTAAGGTCGCCATTTGTTACGACCGGCACTACGAAATAAACAAGGGCACTCAATATTGGACTAGATGATAGGCTATATCTGCAACAACGGTACGCTAATTCCAAACCCTCGAACTATTTCGCCGGCGAACAAAACACTTAAACCCTCCATAGTTAATCTCCTGGATAACGGGGTATCAATTAACTGGGTTTTAGTGCACTTCTACAAAGGCTTACCGATGACGGCAAAGCCTGCTGACAACAGGAGTACTTTACGTTAATAAAATGCTCTTAAGTAATAACAATGCTTGAATAAACTATAACAAGATTTAATAATGGAGTATATGCTTACGTTAACTTTAGTGTGAGTCTGTACTCAACACTAAACTCTACAATGTTCTATGAAAACACTGGAAGTCTAGTCCTACAGCAATCAGATAAAGAATCTTCTGAAAACGTCTGATGCTCTAAGATGCTCGTTAATATAGAACAGAAATAATGCAGGGGCAGGACACCAAAGCGTGTATCTTAAATACACCAATAAGTAGGATACATATATATAACAAGGGAGTGCAACAACTCTGTGACAGCACTAATAATCGCCACTCAAAACAGTACTTCCTTAGCCAACGTAACAGCCAAACTGGGTTGTGCACTATGCATCAATCTAGGCTAAAATAAGGCGTGAATAATTCCTAAAGCATACACAATTAAAGTTAATAAACACAATGCTGTCTTTCTCACTAATAAAGTCTAGCAGTGGCATAAAAAGGTACTAAGAAGCTAGGCAGAGTGCAAGCATGCTCGTAGCCTACTGCCTCCCCTTGAACAGATTTCCCTTATGTTACGTTAAGTGACTTGGAGGCTCTCTTGGTAAGTCCAGATCTCTAGTATCTGGTCTTACCCTGGCGCTCCACAAAGGTCAACAAAATGAGGTAGCAATCATACAGGTTAGAGTAGGCAAAAGCCCTTCACTTGTATACTGCTACACTCGCAAAGGAAAATATGCACAAGGGTTACAGGCTAGCTAGCTTCGTCGATGTTGTACAGGCTCTGACTTGCCACATACATAACTCAGACAACGACCAAAGATACCTTCCACTGTCTAGCATTAAATAATAAGAGAGAACAGCCCAATAATTAGAAGCACCCCAACACTATGGTACCATTTGACTAGGACTCTAATAATCCCTAAAACTAGTGCAAACATATATGGAGAGCTGGTGCTGGTAATACGACTGGCCGACTATGGAAGTCGTATGCAGAACCAGAAGGGATAAGTAATTGAATAAAGAGAGAAGTATGAAACCGAAGAAGTTCAGAGAGAGAGATAGTAGTATAGAGGGTTATATGGGAGACAGGTTGCAAGGGACATGTAGGACCTAGCACACTCCGCTTAGCTCTGCAGGAGACACAAGGACAGGAGCCCGCACCACCGTCCCAGGACCGCGGCCGCCAATCACAGACGACTACGTCATGAAGAGCAAGCGTTCTATGATGTCGACAGGGGCGCCGGCCAATCACGGGCGTGGGAAACTCCTCAGAGCGCGGGAGGCAAGTGTACATACACACGCACAAGCTACCACCACGCTGCCTACCCCGCTCTCTCTCTCCTTAACTTCACACCATGCATCTTATATTCTAGCAATGATATAAAATACATCTAAGTGTCACAGACAAGAATAAAGATCACCACTGATCTGTCTGTGACAACATGTACTCTATGAAAGAAAGAACATCGTTCTACGATTATTGTAGCCCATATCACTGCCCTGGCGAGCGCTAGCGAGTCCCGAGCACATTCTGGCAAGCTGGCCAGCGTAACAATATATATACAGATATATATATATATACCCTGTATATATATATATAGGGATTTAACTTAATTTCCTATCGTGTTTTCCATAGTGGATGGGATGCAAAAATCTAGGATAGTTTGTCGAAGCTAATGCAGTTATTGGGTATGTCAAATAGGAAGATAAAAGGGTATATATATTTACATAGATTTACATGGATACATTGGCCACACTGATCTTACGATCCCTGGGAGGTGACTATAGTCTCTTCGCTGTAAGTAGGTGAAACATCATGACCTTTAACCTCTGTAACTAAAAAAAACGACTAGAGTAATCGAGCTAATATGTCTAACATTTGGGAACAGTCAGTCAAGGAATAGATGTGGAAATGTACAGCCAATTTGCTCTAGCCCTTGTTGAGCTACAAAGGATAGAGGTAATGATTTCTCGCCTACTTACAGCGACTAGACTATAGGACTTGATCCTAGTAGAGATAGTAATACAGTAAGGGAAATTGGAAGGAAAATATAGTAATAGGAAGGCTCTCTCCCCACCCTTCGCCACCTCCGGCAATTTGCCGTATATGAAAACAAATACACGTGATTTACCTTGCAGGGCTTGAAATAAAAGAGTTTATGAGTAAAGTTGGTTAGTGGAGAGAACATAATAAATAACCTAAAGGAATTTACAGAATAGTTGGAAATGGTAAGTATATTGCATGCATACTTTTACTTATTTATGTATTATTTGTTCTAGTATTATTGATTTGTTTATTTATTAACTTTATTTTTGTTTCGCCCTTCTGCTCTCTTTAACCCTTAACTGGCGGCGCCCGGCTATTGTCGAGTGAAATAAATATGGACTATGTGGCGGGGCTCGGCTATTGTCGAGTGCAATTTTGAGCACATAATGTGCTCTGAGAGAGAGCGGAGCGGTGGGAGGAGCATAGATTACTTCCTGACTGCTCGCCACGGCCGCCGTGGACCTACTGAGCTTTACTTCACTTACATCCACCCTCTCTCCCTCGCTACATACGTAATTATATATAGAAATTGCCGTATTTTACCGTTTTTGCCCTTCGGTTGCACGATCGTTGCAAGACAACCAGTGATCGTAGAAGGATGGTTCGGGTGTCATTAGAAAGCTCAATTTACGCCCTTTCAGGAATACATACTTGTATTATGCTCTGGGTCTTGTTTATGCATGAAAAAGAGCACGGAAACAACCCCATTTATGGTAAAACCCCACGCTGGGCGGTACGGTCAAATATACCCTCCCGCCCGCTAAATAAGGCTTAACTAAACACAGAGTTAATTTCTGTCAGGTTCTTTTTATCAGTAATCATTATCTCCTCCAGACAAACTTCTCTATGGCATGATTTAACCTTTTTTTTTCATTTAATGTTAATTGAGAGAGAGAGAGAGATAAATTTACAAATCGTTACATAGATACACTGGTCACACAGACCTTTCGATCCTTACAAGGTGGTCAAAACTTAATTCTAGTAGAGATGGCATATCCAATAGAAAAGGAAATTTGAAGGAAAGGATAGAAAAGAAGAAGTAGAAGAGAGAGAGAGATTTAATAACCTATATTTGCTGCCCCAAAGTGGATGTGAGCAAAGAATAATACGGGTAGATACACTCACACCGCACTTCTCGACAAAGTAGAGAGGAAAGCCTGCGCTATGTTCCCAACCCATCTGTCCCCTACTAACATCCTCATCCTGCCACGGACATTAGCTCCGGGGCAGTAGTTCCCTTCCCAATTTTCTCTTACCCACTCTAAACCACTGTTTGGAGACTTGATCCTCAGTGGTTTGGAGGACAAGCATCCGAAAGGGGTCACTGGAACTGTTATTGCTTGATTTCCTTTGTACTCCTTTGTATCGTTAACTCCTGTCCACTCACCAACTCTCTGCAATCTCTCTCTTCGCCACAATGTTGCATCTCTCTCGCTATTCTATCGCTACTACAATAATCAATGTTCCTCAGAGCTTTCCTGTTGTATACCACCTCCTATACGTAGGGTATGTAGTACCCTTGTTGCAACACAATCCCACCCCTACTCAGTGCAACTCTCCAACCCAAGAGTGAAACGTTATTTTCAGTCTTTCTTCCATTCAACTGCTGAGCTCTGGAACTCTCTCCCATAATCAGTCTTTCCCTCTTCCTATGACTTAAATTGCTTCAAAATACGTGTGTCCAGGCATTTTGGCTCGAACCTCCCTTGATTTTGGCCCTGTCTCTCTTTCAACTCTGGGGGAGGCACTCGATTTAGGCAGTTCTGCCTTTTGTCTCTCTCACTCACATAGAAAACAAAATAGTGGTTATACATTTATTCCGTTACAATAATTGGGCGAGACAAAATATCAACGCCTTCGCCATGTGCCACATTGGCCGAGTTTACTAATCATATAATCAATACAGACAGTAGGTTATAGTTACTAAAAATAGGACTTCAGAGGCTATCAACCCTAGTGGATTATTAAGCCAAGTCTAGTAAGTCAGGAATAACTTCAGGACTGTAACCTCTCTGCGAGAACTCCAGTCCCTTGACAGACAGTAGAAAATACATATATACACAGCCTGCACAGACTTTGTTGTCCTTACTAGGCAGTCCGGACTTAATTCTGACAAAATGTGCTACTAAGAGGAAAGTAAGCCTAAGCAGAAGGCTCCCTCCCCACCCACCACCAGAGAGAGAGAGAGAGAGAAATTCCACGTATCCACCCTCTATAATCTCTGCATCATGTCCGCCTCCCAACTAATGGCATGGCCTTCCCTATAAACTGGCTGTATATAGGGAGAATTACACCAACGTTCTGACAGTTGTTATATACCTTGCCCTATTTAACCTCTTCTGTACCGGCGACGTCTTTTAATTTTGTTGTAGCGATATCTAGACAATTTGGTGCAGTTTAAGAAGGAGCTATGGTAGTAAAAAGGGTTAAGTGAAATAGTCGGTGGCCTGTGAATTGCTGGAGACCCTTTGACACTGAATATAATCGTCTAATACTAGCCAGAATGAAGTTACAAGGACGGCGCCGGTAGAGAAGGGGTTAAATAATACTAACCCTTTTGCGCACGAAGTGGCGGTTTGCACCCTCCCTTGGATATTTAACCCCTTCTGTAAAGGCAACGTCTTTTCTATTTGATTTCAGCTTCATTTAGACGATTTTATGAAGCTTAGGAAAGATCTGTGGTAGCTAAAGGGGTTGATTGAGATAGTTTGAAGCCTTAAAATTGCAAGAGATTCTTCCTAAAGTTAATACAGTCGATTAGTAGTAGCCAGAATAAAATAAAGGCATCGCCGGTACAGAAGGGGTTAATAGCTTTTGTGATCATCAGGGGTGTTTAGAAACCTTTAGTTTTATTACTTCAACCTCTGCAGTTGTCTCTGACCGAGTTGTGGGCAGAATAATATTTTTGGAGCGTTAATTGTGAGAATAAGATAATACTATCATATGATGGACTAGATTTTAGATATACTATTAGCCTTAGGATGTTGTATTTTTTATTAATTTCGCTCCAACATATTAATTTTTCCTATTTTTGACGAAAATATTCAATCATAGGCCCGCGCTATCCTAACCATTTGTTTGAGGGTCGCAAGTGTGCAGTATGGAAACATTAAAAATATTGAAATTGCATGATTTCTAAAGGACTGGAGCTTTCGCTGAGAGACTCCAGTCGTGAAGTTATTCTTGACTTACAGTGTGCTGGCTTAATAATCCACCAGGGTTGATATCATCTTAAGTCCTATGTTAACAAAGAATTTAAAGTATTTTCCACAAGGGACTGGAGTTCTTGCGGAGAGGCTCTAGTTCTGACAATAATATTGACTTACAGTGTGCTGGCTTATTATTTCAATGTGGTTGATAATCTCTGAATCCGTATTTTAATAATAATAATACAAAAGTATTTTCCACAAGGGATTGGAGTTTTCGCAGAGAGGCTCCAGTACTGACGTTATTCTTGACTTACAGTGTGCTGGCTTAATAATCCTCATGGGTTGATAGCCTCTGAAGTCCTATTTTAACTAACTAACGTATTCTCTTATAGTGGCTGTTGCTCTTATATGCGTAGGCCTTTCAGTACCGGTGACATTCTTTGCATTATAATCTAGCCACTATTAGACGATTTTATTAAATTTAGGAACAACATCTACCTCCCCAATCTTGTTTGCAAATATCCAAGGCCTAAAAAATAGAACCACAAACAAAGTACCATTTATTAGGGGCCTGCTAGAAGAAGGAAACGCTATATTTGCGGCTATCACAGAAACTCACATTAAAGATCAGGAAGATAGTGAGGTATGGATTCCTGGTTACAACCTACATAGGGCGGACAGAACGCATAGATCACATGGAGGTGTAGCCTTGTACATACATGACTCACTGATATGTACTGAATTCCTAAATAACAGTAATGAAGTGGTGGAAATACTTGGAGTTAAAATAGAATCCCTAAATTTAGCAGTTATTGTTACATACAGGCCTCCAGACTCATCCCGAGAAGAATTCAAAACCCAGCTCAACAAAATAAAATCAGAAGTGGAAACCCTGGGGAACCCAACACCAAATATTATATGGCTAGGAGACTTTAACCTACCAAACATTAAATGGAGACAACTAGAAAACCAGTTAGTGGCAAATAACACCGGAGAAGCAAATACTAATACGAGAGAGCTTTTTGAACTTTGTGATTTTTAAAGTCTTACCCAACATATTGCTGAACCCACACGGGAAAACAATATCTTAGATCTGGTCTTCACTAACAACGACTCTCTAGTACACAGCATTAACATATCGGACACAACATACTCAGATCATAAATTAATTGAGATCAAAACAACCTTAGAAAGTGTACAGACAACCTCAGAATCGAGAACAAAAACCGGCCCCTTCAGTAAATTTAACTTCAATAACAAAAACATTAGGTGGGAAGAGGTAAATCAAGAAATGGAGGAAATAGACTGGGAAGATTTAATGGATAACCTGACACCAGCAGAATGTCTAGTCTTAATAACAGAAACCATGACCCAAATCTGTAGCCACCATATACCTGCAAGACAAACAAAACGAAGAAGCAAACAAGATCGGGAAAGGAGGAGGCTGTACAGAAGAAGAAAATTACTCACACAAAGACGCACACATCAAAATCTACAGGATAGGCAAAAGGTCGAAATAGATAGAGCAATTGTGGAAATTGAACAAAGGCTAAGAATATCATATGAACTACAACATATGGAAGAGGAGAGGAAAGCTATTGCAGGTATAAAGGAAAATTCCAAATACTTCTTTTCATACGCCAAACAAAAGGCTAAAACAACATCAAACATCGGCCCACTGAGCAAAGGGGACAGCTCTTTCACAGGGGACAAAAAGGAAATGAGCGAACTCTTAAGCAGGCAGTATGAAATGGCATTCAGTGAGCCTGATGAAACAAAAGTCATCAGAGACCAAAATATATTTTTCATGGAAACCTCCCCCACGGAAACCCCTCAGATGCTGGATATTGATTTCGGTCCAAAAGACATAGAAGAGGCCATTTCCAACATGCCATCCCACTCGGCACCAGGCCCGGACTCATGGAATTCGATCCTAATGAAGAAATGTAAGGAAAACCTCTCAAAACCCCTGGCTATAATGTGGAGAAGGAGTCTAGACACTGGTGACATACCAGATAGCTTGAAAAACGCAATAATTGCCCCACTGCATAAAGGAGGGAGTAAAGCACTACCAAAAAACTACCGCCCGGTAGCTCTAACCTCTCACATCATTAAAGTTTTCGAGCGAGTCCTGCGAAGCAAAATTTCAACATTCATGGAGGGGAGGTGTGGTGGAGTGGTCTTGCCACTGGCCTGGTAATCCAAAGGTCCCGGGTTCAAATCCCGATGTATCAATGGGAAGATATTATTGGGATGGAATTTGTGCTGTACCTAGTATCAGTGCATTACCACAAAGCCCACCGAAACGTCAATAAAATACCCTCATTGTTCCCTGATTAAATAGCACTGTATGAATATTCCCATATTCAAAATATGCTCTTGGGGTGCAATGCCTGGTGAGTTATCTGCTCAACAGGTGGCGTTGTGTGTGTGTAAGTGTGAGAGTCCGAGTGTAGAGGGTGAGACAGTGAAGCACGGGAACGAGATGGCTTCAGAGATGGGGTCGTTTCGGGCCATGAGTGAGCACCGTGCCTCATGTGAAGGCAAGATGGCAGGTGCTCGTTGTACTCTACGTGCTTCACATGTCTCACTCCCTAGACTGGAACAAGACCTCACGGGCTTCACTGTTCATTGTAAAGCGGTGAATGTTAAGGCTCTCAGCCTATGCCCGAGAGGAAGTAAGTTGGAATATAGAAAAAAAAAAAAAAAAAAAAAAAAAAAAAATGAACTACACAACACCGGTCAATATGGGTTCAGAGCGGGAAGATCATGTCTCTCACAACTTTTGGAACACTATGACAAAATTCTTAAAGCGCTAGAAGAAAAGAAAAACGTGGATGTCATTTACACCGATTTTGCTAAGGCATTTGATAAATGTGACCATGGTATAATAGCCCACAAACTGAAAGCAAAAGGTATAACTGGGAAAATCGGACGGTGGATATACAATTTCCTCGTAAACCGAAAACAATCGGTAGCAGTAAACCAAGTCACTTCTGAGCCTTAGGATGTCAAAAGCTCAGTGCCCCAAGGAACAGTGCTAGCGCCCCTTCTGTTCCTCATACTAATTTGCGACATAGATACCAACACCAGACACAGTACGGTGTCGTCTTTTGCTGATGACACAAAATTAAGCAAGATAGTAAACACACAAGAGGACACGGGCCGACTGCAGGAAGACATGAATGTAGTGTTCCAGTGGACCAGGGAAAACAACATGCAATTCAATGAGGAAAAATTCCAATTAATACGGTACGGAGATAATAATGGTGTTAAAGAAATTACAAATTACTTAACAGAATCTCACCACATAATAGAACGGAAAGACAGTGTGAAAGACCTTGGGGTATTAATGTCTGAAAATATGGGTTTCAAAGTACATAACCAGGTCAAAGTGGCGGCTGCGAAACGTCTAACGGGTTGGATTCTGCTTACTTTTAAAACACGCGGTGAATTGCCTATGATAACGCTCTTCAAATCTCTAGTGCTACCGCGGCTTGAATACTGTAGCGTATTAACATCCCCATACAAAGCAGGTGAAATAAATAACGTAGAGAGTGTACAAAGAAATTTCACTTCGCATATAAGTTCGATAAAACATCTACACTATTGGGAGCGTTTAAGAGCACTGAATCTGTACTCACTGGAACGTAGAAGAGAACGTTATCTAATAATATACACGTGGAAAATCGCAGAGGGTTTAGTACCAAACCTACATACTCCGATAGTCATGAAATTCAGTGATAGGAGTGGCTGGGAATGCGAAATCCCCCGGATGAATAACAGGGGTGCTATGGGCTCTCTGCGAGAGGGCTGGTTATCACACAGAGGCCCACGTCTCTTCAACAAACTCCCACGGCGAGTAAGAGACATGAGGGACATCTCGTTAGACAACTTCAAGAGAGCCCTAGATGTCGAACTGCAAAAAGTGCCAGACGAGCCCATCCTCGCAAGGGAGCGAGCTGTCGCTTCAAACAGTCTACTGCACCAAATCACCACCCATAACGAGGGGCGTCGCGCTCCTTGGTGCTGCTAGAAGAGCGGCGAACACATCAAAGGGTATCAAAAGGTAAGGTACCAATTAAAAAGGCTACAGGATATCTCAGTTAATCCTTTCTGTTACCACACATCTTACCTAAGCTTCAAAAAATCGTCTAAATGTAGCTGAAATTACATAAACAAGACGTCACCGGTACTGTAAGGGCATTATAGAGATGCATACCTGACCCCTTACCTATACCATACAGTACCAGGGACGTCCTTTTCATCATATTCTGGTAAATAATAGACGATTTTATTCAGCTTAGGAACGACCTCTAGCAATACTAAGGCTTCAAACTATCTCAACCAACCCTCTTAACTACCACAGCTCCTACCAAAGCAGCATAATATCGTCTAAATAGATAGCATTTAATAATACACACGTCGCTGGTACTCAAAGGGGTATCTGCCTATCTCCAGCCGGGCCTTTTGTTTGCCTTACTTATCTAGGTTATGCCTCATTTGTTACATCTGTTCTCGTCTATCTGCATTTTTTTCTCTCTCTCTCTCTCTCTCTCTCTCTCTCTCTCTCTCTCTCTCGTACGGTATAGCTATTCCCTCACTTTAATCATTCATTGTTTTAATATGTAATTTTCCATGTTTGACCATTTTCCCTTGTATTTTTGTTTTGTATTGTGCCTTTTCTGTCTCCCTTCTCGTCTCCGTTGGGAAAATATGCGGTGCTTATTACCGCTTGTCTCACTGATGTTTTCGGTGTTTTTCTTTCTGCTTATTGGATTGGATCAACCGAAAGGGAGGGAGAGAGTCTAGGAAGGAGAAAGGGTTGCAGCCAGAGTTACCAAATCAAGTCCGATAATCGGTAAAATAATGCCATAATCTCTGGAATATCTCTCTAAAATGGCTCAAATCTCCAAAATATCGCTAGAATTCATGTTGCTAAATGTATAAATTTGCCCCTAGATCGAAACAAATACCTCTACATCTAACGGGAAAGTAGCTTAATTGGCAACTCTAGTTAGAGCGGCTGGGTGATTGACAACATTTGGCAAAGGTTATCTAAACATTGCAACGCTTGCTCTCCGTCTTTTCTTCCGTTTTTTTTTCCTATCTTCAATATCTTCCTTCCTCCATTAGCTCCATTACTACCAATGTTCCTCCAGTTACTTTTCGCTCTTCCTCCTGTTTAATTGATTTATGTATGTATTTAGTTATGTATTTAGTTATTTTTTTGTTCATAGAGGTTAGCAGGAAAGAAAGGGTTTGACATTCGCTCCATTACGCCTGACTCTCCTCCCGTGTTCTTCCCCCTCCTTTTATTTTTTGTTTTAATTGTGCGAGAGTGATACAACAGAATGGACAAGCAAAGGAAATGCATAGAGAAGGATAGGTGCATTTGAAGAGAGAGGAAAGAGGAGAAGGAGGAGGAGGAGGAATACAAAGAAATACAAAGGAGAACAAACTGCAACAGACCTATTGGTCCTTACGGGGCAGTTTGGATATCTAAAATTTGAAAAGAGTCTACAACAATTTACAGACTGCGAACTATCTCAATTAACCTGTTTTGTTAAATTATTTTTAAACTGCGCAAAATCGTCTAAATATAGCTAATATCAAATTAACCCCTTCTGTGCTGGCGACGTCTTCTTCTTTTTATTCTAGCTATATTTAGAGGATTTTGTTCAGTTTTAGAAGGATCGGTGGTAGTAAAAAGGGTTAAGTATTATCATTCCAAGCCTGTTAATCGCTGTTTAAGCTGAATAAAATCGTCTAATAGTAGCCAGAATAAAGTGAAAAAGACGTCACTGGTACAGAAGGGATTAAAAAGATGTCCCAGTATCTTGATGGAGGTTAATATTATTCATCTGTTTCATCATTTCATAAGTTGTAACCGGATGAATGACATAAGACAAGAGGAATAAAGAGAGAGAGAGAGAGAGAGAGAGAGAGAGAGAGAGAGAGAGAGAGAGAGAGAGAGAACAAATCGTAACAAATACAAGCGCGTGATGAAAACTATTAACCCTTTTATTACTGCTCCCGTCCTTTTAACTTTATGTGGCTACTATTAGACGATTTTATTAAGTTTAAAAAGGGACTCCAGCAATTAATAGGCTTCTAACTATCTCCCTTAACCCTGTTTGCTACCACAGGTCCTTCGTAAACTGCACAGAATCGTATAAATACAGCTAGAATGATAGAAAAAAGACTTTGCCGGTACAGAAGGGGTTAAGGGGGCTTGGTTAACTTTTTGGTCGATATGTTTTTTGTTTTCATTTATTATATATTTGTCTAGTTTCCTCCCTCTATGCCTACCTCCTTAAAACTTAAAAACAAAAACATCCATTACATCCCCCTTTTAGATAAATTTGCAAATTTTTCGTTAGAAAAAATTTCCCGGCTTGCTATCGTTCGCCAGGAAAAGAAGTGACACCTAAATAGCATGAAAGGTCTTAATATTGACAAGGTAATGGGGCGGAAGGTCTTAAAATTGACAACTAATGGAGCAAACATCTTAAAATCTGAAAACTAATGGGGCTAAACGTGAGGGAGAAAGGGGACCAGAAAAACGTCCCATCTCCCCTTAACACACTCATCATAGGCTACCACGATCAGTGTGTCTTTACATACCCAACCAAACATAATCCAGCCGAACTCACACTTCCTCCATTAACCCTATCAATATTCGATTAAGCATTATTTTCTATTATCTGGCTAATATTAGACGATATTATACAATGGCATTTTTGTTCTCTAATGTATGGCTAATATAGTCTATATTATATATATACAGTATATGTTAGTAAAGCCAGGTAATACATTTTCTTTAATACATACGAGGTTGAAAGAAATGGCAATTTTTGCGTTGGAAATTTTTATTATTCAAAGTTTCCAGGTCTCTGATGAGTTTTCGCTGGGTGGCAGGAAGTAGATGAAGGAGATGAGCAAAATTCATGGTGGTACAGGGTTACATTAATGTACATGATGATACAGGATATACGACGCGTTTCACTGGACAACCAGCATTATCAAGTAAGGATAGAATGATATAAAAGGTAAACAGGAAGGGTATATATAGAGGGTGGAGGATCAGAGGAGGCGAAAATCAGGGGGCAAAAGTCTGCTATTGGTGGAGGGGTATTCTAGGAGAGAGAAAGATAGAACCGCTTCACGCATGCGCACTGGATGCGGGATGGTGGTCGGTTGGCGGGGTCGAAGCTGATTGGCTGCGTGTCGAGGGGCGTGGCCTAAGTTGCGTAGTACGTGTGGCGCCTGCGGAAGACGAAGCTGAAGGAGGTAGCGCGGGGGGCTGCGTCAAGGGCACGGGGGGGCGAGGGGGAGCGTTTGGTCCTGTAGGAAAGTGCCTTTTGGCAGAAGGAAGGATCTGAAGGTCCAGAGTTTGGTTGTTGATGTTGGGATGTAAGGCTTGGATATATAATGCTTCGAGTATAGGTAATCTCCTTGGGTCACTTTCTTTATCGAGTATGGTGGTGTGTTTCTCTAACTCGTTGCGTGTGAGGTGGGGGTGGTTAGGGGTGAGATAGTGGTCTTTGATGGCTCCAGCCTGAAGGTGAAGAGTTAACCGACGTGAAAGACGAGTCTGCGTCATACCAATATAGGAATGAGGTCCACAGTCCTCATAATTACAGGTATGTTGGTAAATGACGTGATCGTCGGTCATCAGGCTCTTTATCTTGGTGGAAGCTGGTTTGTTGCGGAGAACGAGGTTGGAGGTCTTGGGGGATTTGTAATAAATTTTTAATTTGATTTTGTTTTCCGGGTTGGTTGGGTGGACATGCTTGGAGATTATTTCTTTTAAGACGGCCTCGTCATTTTTGTGTTCAGAGGACATAAAATTGCGGTAGAAGATCTTAATTTCATTGGGGGGGGCCAATGTTGGGAGGGCTTTGGGTGTACCATTTTTCAAGATGGTGGTTGATGGTGCTGGAGATGACGGAGTTGGAGTATCCGTTATTTACTAAAACTTGGGATAGTCTTTCTAGTTCCTGGTGGGTGTCGGCCCAGGTAGAGCAGTGCGTGAGGGCTCTCCTAACATAGGCGGAGATGGAGGATAGAAGATAACGGCGGGGGCATTCACTATCGCCGTTGAGGCATTGTCCTCGTAGCTCTGAACGACCATGGGTTCAAAACCACCGTCTACACTAAACCAACTAACACAGGACAATGCCTCAACGGCGATAGTGAATGCCCCCGCCGTTTTCTTCTATCCTCCATTTCCGCCTATGTAAGGAGAGCCCTCACGCACTGCTCTACCTGGGTCGACACCCACCAGGAACTAGAAAGACTATCCCAAGTTTTAGTGAATAATGGATACTCCAACTCCGACATCTCCAGCACCATCAACTACCATCTTGAAAAATGGTACACCCAAAGCCCTCCCAACATTGACCCCCCAATGAAATTAAGATCTTCTACCGCAATTACATGTCCTCTGAACACAAAAATGACGAGGCCGTCTTAAAAGAAATAATCTCCAAGCATGTCCACCCAACCAACCCAGAAAACAAAATCAAATTAATAATTTATTACAAATCCCCCAAGACCTCCAACCTCGTTCTCCGCAACAAACCAGCTTCCACCAAGATAAAGAGCCCGATGACCGAAGATCACGTCATTTACCAACATACCTGTAATTATGAGGACTGTGGACCTCATTCCTATATTGGCATGACGCAGACTCGTCTTTCACGTCGGTTAACTCTTCACCTTCAGGCTGGAGCCATCAAAGACCACTATCTCACCCCCAACCACCCCCACCTCACACGCACCGAGTTAGAGAAACACACCACCATACTCGATAAAGAAAATGACCCAAGGAGATTACCTATACTCGAAGCGTTATATATCCAAGCCTTACATCCTAACATCAACAACCAAACTCTAGACCTTCAGATCCTTCCTTCTGCCAAAAGGCACTACCCTACAGGACCTAACGCCCCTCCTCGCCCCCCGTGCTACCTCCTTCAGCTTCGTCTTCTTCCGGCGCCATACGGACCACACAACTTAGGCCACGCCCCTCGACACGCAGCCAATCAGCTTTGACCCCGCCACCCGACCAACACCATCCCGCATCCAGTGCGCCTGCGTGAAGCGGTTCCCCCTTTTGCACTCCTAGAATACCCCTCCACCAATAGGAGACTTTTGCCCCCTGATTTTCGCCTCCTCTGATCCTCCACCCTCTATATATACCCTTCCTGTTTACCTTTTATATCATTCTACCCTTACTTGATAATGCTGGTTGTCCAGTGAAACGCGTCGTATATCCTGTATCATCATGTACATTTATGTAACCCTGTACCACCATACATTTTGCTCATCTCATTCATCTACTTCCTGCCACCCAGCGAAAACTCATCAGAGACCTGGAAACTTTGAATAATAAAATGTCCAACGCAGAAATTGCCATTTCTTTCAACCTCGTATGAATTAAAGATTTTTTTTTACCTGGCTTCACTAACATATATATATATATATATATATATATATATATATATATATATATATATATATATATATATATAATAATAATTATATATATATACTGTATATATATATATATTGTATTACGAAGGGTATATGGAAGTCAGAGGGTTAATTGCGATAGTACTTTTACTTATAATTTCCACAGATCCTCACTAAACTTCTAAACTGTATACAATCGTCTAATGATAGCCGGAATACAGTTTCATAATGCATCATAATCTTCCAAGGGTTAAGCTCTTGAGGATTATATAGCATTCTGACAGTTTATTCTCATTAACCCCTACTGTTTACAGAAAATTATGATGTGATTGGCATAACAGAATCTTGGCTCAATACAGAAGATAGAGACTTTTTAGCAGAGTATTCACTTCCCGGTTATGTAATGTTTGAGAACAGCCGAATAAATAAAAATGGAGGTGGCGTTTTATTTTATATCAAAGAAAGTCTTAACCCGACCCTCGTGTCAAAACCTCAAATTGTGAACGTCGACACATCTTTTGTGCTAATAAAGAATAATAAAGGTACAAAAATAATACTTGCGTTAATATACAGACCTCCAGCTCAATCAGTGCAAACTGACCGAGAAATTTACGAACAAATTGCAGATGTAAGTAACTCACAAGATACCGTAATTTTTGGCGACTTTAATTTACCTGTGACCAAGTGGGGCGATACTCTTACTTCACACTCCGGACATGACTTGTATACGAACTTGCAAGAGAGTTCGCTTTATCAATTTGTTCGAACGCCGACCCGTGGTAATAACGTTCTTGACATTGTACTTGCAACAAAAGAAGAATTGATAGAGAATTTGAATGTTGGTGATGAATTCAGTAACAGCGACCATCGTACGATAACTTTCACTTTAAAGTTTACTAGTAACGAACCAAATAGTAGCATCGAAAAAGTCCCTAATTTCAAGAAAGCAAACTTCCATAAACTTAGAGCTATGTTTAAAGAAACTGACTGGAGCTTTTTAATTAACAATAACGATATAAATACATCTTGGAAGTTATTCGAAACCACTTACCTAAAAGCAGTGCAAGACTGCATACCATCGAAAATACGGCGTCCAGGCCATAATAATAAGCCCAAATGGTGGAATAAAGATATTTCAAACTGCCTGCTTGCTAAAAAATTTGCTAATGATAGATTAAAATCCTCACAAAATGACGAAGAACGGGTGAAATTTGTAGAGCTACGACGCAAAGCCAAAAAGTTAATTAAGCAAAGTAAAAAGACCTTAGAGTTACATATTGCGAATCAAAGTAAAACAAACCCGAAAGAATTCTATAGTTATATCAGAAAGAAAAAAGTAGTTACTTCAACTGTTGGACCGTTAGTCGATGAAAAAGGAGAATACACCAAAGACGAAGTACAAATGAGTAATGCCCTCAATACCTTCTTTGCATCAGTTTTTACAACCGAAGACCTCAGTGATATCCCTACACCATCGCCGATTCAGATTGATAATTCAGATCTTCTAAGCAATATTACCGTTACAGAGAGAGAAGTATTGAATTGTTTAGATAAACTCAAAGTAAATAAAACGCCAGGACCTGATACAATCTCGCCTAGAGTTCTAAAGGAAGCTAAGAATGAGCTCTCCAAACCACTGACATTACTATTCAATAAATCCTTGCAGTCTGGAACTATGCCTGATCAGTGGAAGCTAGCCAACGTAACACCGATATTCAAAAAAGGCAGCAAATCCCTACCCAGTAACTATCGTCCAATTAGCTTAACCTCAGTTGTATGTAAAATGCTAGAAACGGTCATACGAGACAGACTCGTAAATCACTTAGAGGAAAATAACATACTTAAAGATACTCAACACGGCTTTCGTAAAAAACGTTCCTGTTTAACAAACCTCTTAGACTTCTTCCACGATATCCTCAACCTCTACGATGAGAGTAAAGCTGTAGATATTATATACCTTGATTTTCAAAAGGCCTTTGACAAAGTTCCCCACAAACGTTTACTGCTAAAACTAAAAGCGCATGGAATACAAGACGGTGTGTTGAAATGGATAGAAAATTGGCTCAACAACAGAAAGCAAAGAGTAGTCATAAACGGTAAGGCATCTAAATGGACCAATGTAAGTAGCGGGGTACCCCAGGGATCGGTACTAGGACCAATTCTCTTTCTAATTTACATCAACGACATAGATGAGGGTCTCACCTGCACAATCTCAAAATTTGCTGACGATACAAAAATTGCAAATAGCGTACTCTCAAAAGAACAAGTTGACGATATGCAACACAATCTAGATAAATTGTCATGTTGGGCCCAAATTTGGCAAATGAGTTTCAATGCGGATAAATGTAAAGTACTACATGTCGGATACCTAAATGAGAAAGCAAACTATTCGATGAATGGCACTCAGCTTAAGAATGTAAACAGAGAAACTGATCTGGGAGTAACAATATCGAGTAACCTAAAACCGAGTCAACAATGTTCAGAAGTTGTTAAGAAGGCAAACAAAATAATTGGCTTTATAGGCAGGTCATTTGAGCATAAATCCAAAGAAGTTATCCTAACCCTTTACAATTCCTTAGTCCGCCCTCTTCTGGAATACTGCGTTCAATCCTGGTGCCCTTATTACCAAAAAGATATAAACAAGCTAGAACGAGTTCAACGTAGCGTTACCAAAATGATACCTAGCCTAAAGAACAAACCATACGAAGAGCGTCTTAGAGAATTAAATCTATTTCCTTTAACCCAGCGCAGATTAAGAGGCGACTTAATTCAAGTGTTCAAAATCATCAAAGGCATCGACAATATGAACTGTAGTAAGTACTTCACTATCAACCAATCTAATTACACACGGGGAAACGGTTGCAAAATTATTGGTAAATCTTTTAACTCGCACGAATCTAAGAATTTCTTCTTCAATCGAGTTGTCAACTTGTGGAATGGGCTTCCCCGAAACGTTATAGACTGCAGCACCGTTGATTCATTTAAATTCCGCCTAGACAAATATCTCGCATCAAACCCGCGACTGACTGCGTTTGTAAATGAATAACTTTATCCTCCCCTCAGTTACTAACCCATATGTCCCCTACTAACTTCCTAGTCCTGCCACGTTAGTGGCAGGGCAGTAGTTCCCTTTCCAATGTTCCCTTACCCACTCTAAACCACTGTTTGGACACTTGATCCTCAGTGTTTTGGAGGACAAGCAGCCTAGAAGGGTCACTAGATCTGTTGTTGCTTGATTTCCTTTGTACTCCTTTGTACCAGGGACGTCCTTTTGATTCTAATCTAGCTATATTTAGACGATTCTGTGCAGTTTAGGAAGGCTCTGTGGTAGTAAAAAGGGTAAAGTGAGATAGTGCGAAGCCTGTTAATTGCTGGAGGCTCTTTTAAAGTGAATAAAATCGTCTAATAGTAGCCAGAAGAAAGTTTAAACACGGCGCGGTACAGAAAGTGTTAATCAGTTTATACAGCTAAAACTGGACCTGTGGGCCTATTTTAGTATTTTAATGAGTGTTGTGATACAATAGTTAAGTTACAATTGGGCACATAATATCAATGTCTAAAGGGGAGATGGGTCGTTTATATTTGCTTATTGTGTTATCTTTGAATTATTTTATAGTTTCCGCCCTAGACCTCCATCAAGCTAAAACAAAACACCCCTTAGACCCCCCTTCAATAACAAATTGTAAATTTTTCGGTAGACAAATTTCCCGGCCGAAGGCCGGTTGCTCATTAAAGAACAGGCTCGCTATCGCTCGCCAGGAAAAAAAATAATTCCTAAATGGCACGAAAGGTCTTAATATTGACAAAGAAATGGAGCGAAGGTCTTAAAATCGACAAACTAATGAGCCTAATTTCTTAAAATCTAAAAAAACAATGGGGCTTTACATGAGGGAGAAGGGGGTCCAGAAAAACGTCCCATTTCTCATTAAGTCATGTGCAACATTATACTAATCAAAACATCAGTACAGACATTGCAGTTTGTTGAGATTATAGACCTAGATTATAGACCTAGACAATAAATCTCGTTCACTGGAATACGTGACAACATCTTACAGTGTGTGTGTGTGTGTGAGAGAGTGAGTGAGTGATTGTGTATGTGTGTGTGTTAGTGAGTGTTTGCATGTGTTTGTTTTAGTCCGAACATCGGGTTTGTAGGTTAATAATGGTATGGATGTGGAAGCATAAGGATTCCAGAGGTCTAGGGAATCGCTTAAGGGGGGTCACCTGTTTTTGTTCACCTTTTCTCTTTCTCTGGCTTGTATCCATCCCGCCCCAATCAGCCTACTGTTTTAAGACGTTTATCTCCATCCAGGAGTCGATTTTTTCCTGGCGAGCGATAGCCAGCCAACATTGTATGGAGAAATCCGGCTTCGCCGGAGACATTTTTCTATCGAAAAATTTACACATTTAGCCTGCTGTCAAATTTTTTTAAAAGATATACTGGCTCGATACTGCTCGCCAGGAAAAAAAAATACACCTGGATGGGAGTAAACGTCTTAAAACAGTATGCTGAATGGGGTAGAATGGATACAACCCAGAGAGAGAGGGAGAGAGATAAAAACAAACGAGGTGGGCTTCCTTAAGGGGGTAGTGCTTGTTTGTTTACCTATGTCTTCGCGGTGCGATGCATAAGGTGTTGATTTTCGGTGTGAGCATCCTGGGTTCGAATCCACGGACTGCCACATGTGTTTGTAAATTTCATTAATCGATTTTAGGAGTATAGATGGTTGTTGGAAGGAACATAATAATTTATATATTTAGTTTTGAGTTTCTTCACTAGACCTTCATCAAGTTTGAAAAAAACACCCCCTAGACCACCTTTCAAGATATATTTGTACATTTTTGCCGAAGGCCGATTACTATTAAAATTACAGGTTCGCTAACGCTCGCTAGGAAATAAATTGACAACTAAATGGCACAACATGTCTTAATATTGGCAATGAAATGAGGGGAAAGGTCTCAAAATTGCCAAACTAATGGAACAAACGTCTCAAAATCTTAAAATTAATATGCTAAACATGAGGGAGAATGGTGTACAGAAAAAGCGACTACCTCCCCCTTAAGCCACTCACCTTTACAATTCTCCTGTTCTTGTATAATGTTCATATTGAACAAAATTATATGGTTTTGTGAACCTCTGCTATAGTTATAAAGGTATTGCATGAATATATTTAAAGTGACTGCTATAGTCAATATATAATGGGTAATCACATCTATATTTTGTTTATTTATGACGTTTGGTCCATTTGTTTGACGATTTTTACAACGTGCACCCCATTTCGTTGTAAATGTTAGGACTGTTCGTGCCATTTAGGTGTCGATTATATCCTGGCGAGCGATACCGAACCTTCTATATTGAGAGGAACTGACATTCGGCCGGGAATTTTTTCTACTGAAAAATGTACAAATTTATCTTGAATGAGGCTCTAGGGGGTGGTTTTTTTTTAGGGTTGATGGAGGTCTAGAGAGGATATATACATTAATAGACCAAACAAATAGCCACTATCCCCTTAACCTAACGGACAAACTGAATTATTACATTGCTCAAAAACGGCAAAGGCAAGCAAAATCCTCAATAATAATTATACAAAATATCGTATAATTAAATGGAATGTATAAACCTGTGGACCTCGTTAAAGTCGCTGGTTATTAAATCTCCTGTGGAATATATATACAGTATATATATATATATATAGTAAATAGCAATTTAACTTAATTTTTAGCTCATGTCTTCCATAGTAGTTGGGGCGCAAACATCTAGGATAGTTTGTCGAAGCTAATGCAGTTATTGGGTATGTCAGATAGGAAGATAAAGGATATTTGGGAGAGAAATTACATAGATTTCCATATATACATTGGCCACACTGATCTTACGATCCCTGATACGTGGATAGGGCTTGATGCTAGTAGAGATAGCAATCAAGCAAGGGAAAGGGAGAGGAAAACATAGTAATATTAAGGCTCTCTCCCCATCCTCCGCCACCTCTGGCAATTGGCCGTACATGAAAATAGGTACAACCTTGCAGAGCTTGAACATCACCTAAAAGATTTTACAGAATAGTTGGTAATGGAAAGTATATTGCATGCATATTTTCACTGAGTCATTTATTATTTTGTTCTAGTATTATAGTATTATGTATTTGTTTATGTATTTACTTTATTTTTTTCGCCCTTTCGCTCTCTTCAACTGAACACAAAAGTTAATTTTTGTCAGGTTCTCTTTATCAGTAATCATTATCTCCTCCAGACAAACTTCACTATGGTATGATTTAACTTTTGTGTTTGTTTTCATTTAATGTTAATTGAGAGATATTTACATAGATTTACATAGATACACTGGCCACACAGACCTTACGATCCAAACGAGTTGGTCAGGACTTAATTCTAGTAGAGATGCCATATCCGATGGAAAAGGAAAGTTGAAGGAAAGGATAGAAAAGAAGAAGAATAAGAGAGAGGGAGAGAGAGAGAGAGAGAGAGAGACTTAATAACCTATTTTTGCCACCCGAAAATGGATGTGGTCAAACAATAATACATGTAGTTTCACTCACACCGCACTCCTAGACAAAGTAGAAAGGAAGGCCTTCCGTATCAGTAACTCCCGTCCACTCACCAACTCTCTGCAATCTCTCTTACTTCGCCGCAATGTTGCATCTCTCTCGCTATTCTATCACTACTACAATAATCAATGTTCCTCAGAGCTTTTCCAGTGTATACCACCTCCTCTACGTAGGCTACGTACTACGTAGTACCCTTCTGGGCCTTCTTGCAACATAATCCCACCCCTACTCTGTTAATTCCGTTACAGTTAATTCTGTTACAATAATTGGGCAGGACAGAATATAATATATGTCTTCGCCATGTGCCACATTGGCCGAGTTTACTAATCATAAAATCAATACAGACAGTAGATTATAGTTAATTGAAATAGGACTTCAGAGGCTATCAACCTTATTGGATTAAGCCAGCACACTGTAAGTAAAGAATAACGTTAAGACTGTAACCTCTCTGGGAGATCTCCAGTCCCTTGTTGACAGATGGTAGAGAGAGTACATAATTATATAGACAGCCTGCACTGACTTTGTTGTCTTTACTAGGCAGTCCGGACTTAATTCTGACAACATTTGCTACTATGAGGAAGGTAAGCCTAAGCAGAAGGCTCCCTTCCCACCCACCACCAGAGAGAGAGAGAGAGATATTCCACGTATCCACCCTCTATAATCTCTGCATCATGTCCGCCTCCCATCTAATGGCATGGCCTTCCCTCTAAACTGGCTGTATATAGGGAGAATTACACCAAAGTTCTGACAGTTGTTATATACCTTGCTCTATTTAACCCCTTCTGTACCGGCGACGTCTATTAAATTTTGTTTTCGCTATATTTAGACGATTTTGTGCAGTTTAAGAAGGATCTATGGTAGTAAAAAGGGTTACATGAGATAGTCGGTGGCCTGTGAATTGCTGGAGGCACTTTGACACTGAATAAAATCGTCTAATAGTAGCCAGATTAAAGTTAAAAGGACGGCGCCAGTAAAGAAGGGGTTAATTATTCTAACTCTTTTACGAACGAGGACGTGGATTGCACCCTCTCTTGGATATTTAACCCCTTCTGTACCAGGGACTTCCTTTTCATCGTATTCTGGCAACTATTAGACTATTTTATTCAGCTTTGGAGGGACCTCTAGCAATAATAAGACGTCAAACCATCTCAACCAACTCTTTTAACTACTGCAGATCCTTCTTAAGCTGCATAATACCGTCCAAATATAGCTAAAATAGAATATAACACGTCGCTAGTACTCAAAGGGTTAAAAACCTTTGTGGCCATCAGGGGTGTTTAGAAACCTTTAGTGTTTTTACTTCTGCAGTTGTCTTTGAAAGAGTTGTGGACAGAATTTTATTTTTTGGAGTTAATTGTGAGATTAAGAGAATACTATCATATGATGGACTAGATTTTAGATATGTTATTAAGGATATTTTTGCCGGAAATCCGCAATCATAGACTCGCGTTCCTCCTAACCATTTCTCTGGGAGATGTAGATTTTTTTTTTTTTCATAGCCATAGCACGAAAGAAAAAGAGTTGTTAAAGGCCCACTATTTGTATGCAATGATTCAGGCCTTCAAAATTTCAGTTTTGTATGACTAAAAACTAATTTGGGAATCGTTTACTTTAATTTGTCAGTGTACTTTCGTGGTAATAAATGCTGATACAATTTGAAGCCTGAATTTATTAAACTAACCACCGAAAAACTATGTGTAGGTAAATAATTAATAAGGAGATTCAATTAAGGGGAGAATGTCACATCATTTGTTTTTGTTTTTTATTTTTACCCCTTGCTGCCTCCTGTTTAGCCCCATTAGTTTTAAGATATAAGACATACGCCCAGTTAGTTTGGCCACTTTGTACAATTGTACAAATAGGCCTATATCTCCATCGGTGGTTTTGATGGTTTTATCTTCAGGTTGATGGAAATCTAGGCCTAGGGACTAATCATCAACAAACTTTTTAGTGCAAGATAGCTTGTTTAAAATGGGACTTCAGAGGCTATCAACCCGACTGCATTATTAAGCCTTCACACTGTAAGTCAAGAATAACGTCGAGGACTGGAGCATCATTTTGAGAACCCCAGTCCCTTCGCCGGATTTTTTTTATTTTGTTTGACCCGAGGTGGGTCTAAGAGAGGAAATAAGAGGTTTAGTGAGGAAGGGGGAAAAAGCGAGGAAATGATGAAGGAAAGTAGGAGGTTAAAAGTTGGCTGTGTAAGGGATATTTATTTTTTTGTTTGGTATATGAATAATTCTTTTAGGTATTATTGTGTAATGAGATAAATTTGTCTTTGGTACATTTGGAGGCTTGCTGGTAGTTGTCAAGTCAGCATCCTTGTCTTCTTCTTCCTCGATCTCCTCCACGTCGACTATTTCTCCTTAGGAGGAGGAGGTGGCAGGTGCTGGAGTCGAGGCTGCTGCTCGTCCGGCGGCGTTGACTGCTGATGGCGGTGGTGATGCCGAAACTACTGGAGTTGTTGGTAGCTGAAGCTTGGGAGTATTTTTTGGCTTTGTAGTTGTTGGCTTAGTTGTTGGTGGTCCTGGTCGTTTGCTGTTTCTCTGAGTTGTTGGTAGCTGCAGCTTGGGAGTATTTTTTGGCTTTGTAGTTGTTGGTGGTCCTGGTCGTTTGCTGTTTCTCTGAGGTTTTGCGTCCCTTGGTGGTTTTCTGGCGACGAAGATCTCTGGAGGGATGACAATAGTTGGTAGTCCGTTGGCTTTAAGAAGAGCAGGCAGGATCCGAGCTATTCTGCCACTGTCTTCCCCAGCAAGCGCCATTGCGGTTTGAACCACAACAGTGATCATGTTGATCTTGCTGCTTGTTGTTGTTATTGTTGTAGGAACCTTTGGTGGTTATTCGGTGGGGAGAATGAAGAAACCTTGACTGGAGCTCCTTCAGGGCCTTTGATGGTGATGGGTTCAGGTCCCTGTTTCCCGGAATGGATGTTGAATTCCACCAATTCACCATTCCTCAACTAGGCTTTTTTGCTGCTCTTGTTGTTGTTGTTGATGTTGGTGTGATGGCAGAATATATCCTCGTTGTTTGTTGTGGTGATGAATCCATAGCCTGCCTTGTAGTTGAACCACTTGACCATACCACTGGTTGTGGTAGTGTTGGTGGCCATGGTAGTGGTGGTGCAAAGCGAGTGGAAAGGCAGGTGGTAGCCAATGGACTCCGACCAATGATGAATGATGAATGATTGCGTGGAAAATTACGAGTATTAATGACCCCGACTGCACATACAGCATTTAAAGACCAGCAAGTATGCAAGATGGAATTTCCAAACTTAAATGACCACTTTCGAGTTTCAGGCTATAAGGAAGTTGGAGCTGTAGACATCGATAGTAAATAGAAATGCAATAATAATGTTAGTTTCTGATGGCTAAAAAGTATTTTTAATTGAGCTTTATGTATTTATAGATGTAGTACAACCATAGTATAGCTGGTAAATCTGTTAATTATCGATGTCTACATTTCCAACATCCTTACATAACGAAACTCGCAAGTAGTCAATTGGTAGTACGATTCCTCCTATAGATGGCTTTTGCTCTTATCTGCCTAGGCATTATAGAGATGCATACCTGACCCCATACCCATCTGCCTATCTCCAGCAGGCAGGTATTTTTGTCTGCCTTACTTATCTGGGGTATGCCTCGTTTGCTACATCTGTTCTCGTATATCTCCTCTCTCTCTCTCTCTAAAAGGATTCAGTAACATTAATCTAGATAAGTTATTAAAAAAAGCCGAAGACTACAAGAGGAAACAATTTAAAAGTATTAGGTCGGAGAGCGTATCTCGATACAACAAAACATTTCTTCACTCACAGTGTAATTGATGAGTGGAACAAACTTCCAAATAAAGTAATAGACAGCTCCTCTATAGATACATTTAAGAAAACTCTACTTATACCACAGAAAAATTGGTATGGAGTAGGCAGTAATTATCACTGTTATTATTTGTTCAGCTGAAGAGAGCGCTAGAAAAGAAAAAAAATAATACACAAATAAAAAATAAGAATAATAAACATCACAAAATATGTACATACTACTAAGGGTGATGGGTTGGATGATTCCAATTAACCCCAAATTTTACATGCTGCTAAGGCGAAGGGTTGCATGTTTTTTGTTTTTTTTTGTTTTTCCCTTTCTTTTTTTCCAATCTTTCCTGTAAATTCCTTCTGGGAATTTCGAAGCCCAGCAAGGTTAATCACTTCCAACTTTTTCATGTACGGCAATTGCCGGAGGAACGGAGGGTGGGGAGAGAGCCTTCTTCTTTTCTATCCTTTCCTTCAACTTTCCTTTTCTATCGGATATGCCATCTCTACTAGAATTAAGTCCTGACCACCTCGTTTGGATCGTAAGGTATGTGTGGCCAGTGTATCTATGTAAATCTATGTAAATTTATATCTATCTCTCTCTCTCTCTCCAGTCAGTCAGTAGCGGTCAAACAAGAAGGAAGTGTCTTTCCGAGATCCGAGCGCCGCCCCCTGCCCCACCCCACTGTGCATGCTGCCTTTCCCCTCTGCCCTCACCTGTATCTTGTAACTTATTATTACCAATATCCAATTACCAATATCCATCTTTCCATGATTGGAAAGATGCTTGAGATAAAATAAGGATAAAATAAGAATGTATATATAGGCTTAATTTATATAAGGTTATATTCCTACTTTACTTGATAGTAAATGTTAAGTACTCGCCATATAGAACCCCCTTTTCAAAAACATTTATAACACATCACTATAAAACTCATGTGTGCATCCCCCCCTCTCTCTCTCCCTCTACTCCAACCCTACTCTCCCTCTACAAAACTCACCCTTGCAATCCCATCCTCTCTCTCTACTCTCACCCTATTAAATCTCCCTTTCTACAGACCACTAGACCTTTTCTTAACCTAACAAGTGCGCATGGGGGTAATTAGACACCTCTCCCTGTGCGCATGTATTTGAGGTGTTTCCGTCACTAAAATATTCATTGTACCATTAATAGCATTAATACTTATCCATATGCGCCTATTATGGGTTGATTATAAAGGTATTAACCTGAAACAACAATATAATAGGTGATAACTGTAGGAGAGGAGGAAAGTAGGGAAGGAGGGGAGGTAGAGGACTGAGATTTTGCATGGCCCAGGGGCCAAAAAAACATTTTTTTATTTTTATTTATTTTGTTTTTTTCGATGTCAAAAGTTGATTTTTGTTTTCTCTGATTCTTAAGAGTCTTCCCGCAGTCCGCCGGGGGACTGGTCTCTTTCAAATCATCTAAATAACTCCCTTATTATAAACTACCTAACCTATTTTTACATATAAATCTCTCTTATACACAAATTTGTCTCTCTCACTCACTCTCACTATATAGAACATCCCGAATTACAATCCCCACATCCCAATATCTAAATCCTTCTTGCAAAAATCTTGGTCTGCCACACTCACTCTATAGAAAAATCCCTCTCTATAAGCTTAAATATCTCCTCCTTGTCTAAATACCTCCTTTAATTTGTCCCACACGAACTTCCAGCTGCCTATCCATTGTAATTCCTAGTATTCAAAAACTCCCTCTCACTCTATCACTCTCATCTCTCTCTCTCTCTCTCCTCCCAACTCCCCCAACCCCAACCCCAACAAAAGGCACCGCCCGTCCCCTCAACAACTTCCGCTTTACGAGGAGTGCCCCACCCAGGTGAATACAGCCCCCCCATAAACAAATTATCTCTCTCTCTCTCTCTCTCTCTCCTCCCAACTCCTCCCCCCCCACCCCAACCCCAACTAAAGGCACCGCCCTTCTCCCCTCAACGACTTCCGTTTTACGAGGAGTGCCCCACCAGGGTGAATACAGCCCCCCAATAAACTAATCCTCTCTCTCTCTCTCTCCTTTTCGTTCTCTCTCTCTCAATCTCTCACTTCCATTTTCTCACCTCACCCTTCTCTCTCTCTCTCTCTCCCTTTCGTTCTCTCTCTCATTCTCACTCACTCTCACCCCCTCTCTCTCTCTCTCTCTTTTCCTCTCATCCCAATTCATTTACCCCCACTCTCTCTTTCTTTCTTTTCCTCTCATCCCTAGTTCGCCCCCCCCCCCCCCCCCCCCGGCTGCACCGCTCCTGCCGCCAAGTGTCAAAAAATACCGCCGGGGGGGGGGGGGCCCCCCCCCTTCAAACCTCGGTTTATGAGGGGAAATAGGGGTATAAAATAAGGGCCCCTAGGACCATCCCCCCCACCCCCAAAACCCGTCCCAAATTTCTTTTTAAAGTGCCCACGTAACAGAAACTACCCTCAC
>JBAKBP010023244.1:0-37283 GCA_037953745.1 Lithodes maja
GGTCCCTATTTCTATCTATCTATCTATCTATTGCCGGACGCCTTACTCCCCTTACGAGGGTGGCCATACACAGAATGCCCCCAAGCGGACCTATTCCCTGTGAGAGGGACAACCCGAGCCAGTTTAGTAAAGGACTTACAGGATTGACCACTCAATTTAGGATCCGTCCGACTCCGAGGCCCTCTGTGTATCTTGTTAGCACTATTTTTCTACAGTGGTGTTCGGCTAATCCATCCACTAACCTGCCTTACCCTTAGGTAAACAGTACGGATTTGTATCAGGTTTACTCCCCTAGACAGGTTGCCAACCAAGGCTGACGAGTCCCATCCACCCGGATTTGTATAAGGTTGTCTCCCCTAGATGAGTTGCCGACCAAGGCTAACGAGTCCCATCCACCCATAGGTCCCTATTTACCCTAATAAATTGTTTCTAATAGTGCGGCGCGAAACTTCTTTAACCCTTTGCCTGCGGGTAAAGTTCCCGAACGCCATGGCAATTTACAGGCCTTTAACCCGGCAACTGCGGGGAGACTCTTAAGAGTTCCCCCGGCGGACTGCGGGGAGACTCTTAAGAGCGAGTGAAAACAAAAATAAACTTTTGACATCGAAAAAAAAAAAAAAAAAAAAAATTGGCCCCTGGGCCATGCAAAATCTCAGTCCTCTACCTCCCCTCCTTCCCCACTTTCCTCCTCTCCTTCAGTTATCATCTATTTTCCCTGTTATTCCCTTATTCTGAGGTATATTTTCGTGCTAACATTAGCGAGTTGCAAGCAGGGTGTTGTCATCACTGATGGCAAGCGAGTGCAAGAGAGAGAGAGAGAGAGTATCGATCGACTGTGTCTCAGTGGCCTTGGGGGAAATTGGCGGGAAAGCAGCTTGCCTCACCCATACATTATACAACTCGCGGGCTATATCTCCGATTTTGACCATCCAAACGCTGTTTTCATTAGTTTTATTGTTGTTTCAGGTTAATACCTTTATAATCAACCCATAATAGGCGCATATGGATTAGTATTAATGCTATTAACCTCTGAAGTGCGCACGGGGGTAAATGAAAACCTCCCCCTGTGCTGACGTATTTGAGGTTTTTCGTCACTAAAATATTCATTGTACCATTAATAGCATTAATAATTATCCATATGCGCCTATTATGGGTTGATTATAAAGGTATTAACCTGAAACAACAATAAAACGAGTGAAAACAGCGTTTGGATGGTCAAAATCGGAGATATAGCCCGCGAGTTGTATAATCTATGGGTGAGGCAAACTCCTTTCCCGCCAATTTCCCCCAAGGCCACTGAGACACAGTCGATCGATACTCTCTCTCTCTCTCTTGCACTCGATGGCCATCAGTGATGACAACACCCTGCTTGCAACTCGCTAATGTTAGCACGAAAATATACCTCAGAATAAGGGAATAATAGGGAAAATAGGTGATAACTGAGGAATAGGAGGAAAGTGGGGAAGGAGGGGAGGTAGAGGACTGAGATTTTGCATGGCCCAGGGGCCAAAAAAAAAAAAAAAAAAAAAAAAAAAAAAAAATAAAAAATAATTTTTTTTTCGATGTAAAAAGTTGATTTTTAGTTTTACTTACTCCAGAGAGTCTTCCCGCAGTCCGCCGGCCGAACTCTAAAGAGTCTTCCCGCAGTTCCCAGGTTAATGGTACAATGAATATTTTAGTGACGGAAACACCTCAAATACGTCAGCACAGGGGGACGTTTCCAATTACCCCCATGCGCACTTGTTAGGTTAAAGCCTGTATAATAGTGTGAGGGAGCGGGAGAGGCCATACGTCCTTCTCCCAGCCTGGCGGCCGCGGCACTGAGGGTTCAGAGTCAGTCTCGCGAGATATACAGTGCTACCAAAGGCAAATGTAGCGAGATAGTAGCGATAATTGCTATTTTAGCGAATGTCTATGGTAGCGCTGCGGGTGAACCCCGCGAGCTACGAAGCTCTTGGTGTCATTTTGAAGCTATTTTCTAGTTTTTTGCTGAATAAATATCTATTTAATTTAGACACTTGCCTAATTAATCAGGAGTGCCTGAATGAGCCCTAATATCGCAGAAATATGCCCGCAGAGTAAGTGTTAAGGGGAGGTTTTTAGTTTGTTCCCTATTTCCATCAAACTTACGATTACACCCCTAGACCCCCTTTCAAGATAAATTTGTACATTTTTCGGGAGAAAATGTCCCGGCCAAAGGCCGGTTCCTCTTACATTACAGGCTCGCTATCACTCGCCAGGAAAAAATAGACACCTAATTGGCACGAAAGATCTTAAAATTGACAGAAATGGGGCGAAATTTCTTAAGATCGTCAAACTAATGGGGCGAAAGTCTTAAAATCTCAAAAGCAATGGGGGCTAAACATGAGGGAGAAAGGGGTCCAGAAAACAATCCCTCAAGTGGAGATCTCCCCTTAACCTCTGAAGTGCGCACGGGGGTAAATGAAAACCTCCCCCTGTGCTGACGTATTTGAGGTTTTTCGTCACTAAAATATTCATTGTACCATTAATAGCATTAATAATTATCCATATGCGCCTATTATGGGTTGATTATAAAGGTATTAACCTGAAACAACAATAAAACGAGTGAAAACGGCGTTTGGATGGTCAAAATCGGAGATATAGCCCGCGAGTTGTATAATCTATGGGTGAGGCAAACTCCTTTCCCGCCAATTTCCCCCAAGGCCACTGAGACACAGTCGATCGATACTCTCTCTCTCTCTCTTGCACTCGATGGCCATCAGTGATGACAACACCCTGCTTGCAACTCGCTAATGTTAGCACGAAAATATACCTCAGAATAAGGGAATAATAGGGAAAATAGGTGATAACTGAGGAATAGGAGGAAAGTGGGGAAGGAGGGGAGGTAGAGGACTGAGATTTTGCATGGCCCAGGGGCCAAAAAAAAAAAAATAAAATAAAAAAAAAATAAATTTTTTTTTTTTTTCGATGTAAAAAGTTGATTTTTAGTTTTACTTACTCCAGAGAGTCTTCCCGCAGTCCGCCGGCCGAACTCTAAAGAGTCTTCCCGCAGTTCCCGGGTTAATGATATCACGGCGTCAAATGGCGCCATTTATTGGGTGAATCTCACTTTTACAGTAGGTGAGGTCAATATTATTGTCATCCTCATATAGACCATTTATTGGGTGAATCTCACTTTTACAGTAGGTGAGGTCAATATTATTGTCATCCTCATATAAACCATTTATTGGGTGAATCTCACTTTTACAGTAGGTGAGGTCAATATTATTGTCATCCTCATATAGACCATTTATTGGGTGAATCTCACTTTTACAGTAGGTGAGGTCAATATTATTGTCATCCTCATATAGACCATTTATTGGGTGAATCTCACTTTTACAGTAGGTGAGGTCAATATTATTGACCAATGTTGATCTGTAAAGGGGCAAAAACAGGTTGCGGGTTAGTCACGCTCGTTGAGTGAATTGCGCTTTTGAAAAGACCTGCCGCATCCTACAAAACAAGGAGGTTAAGTCTATGGAATGCTTTGTTTCGGTCGGGACTAATTATTTTTTAGTTTTCGGTGAAATCGGGATTTTTAAAATTGTCGATAACTTAATTGGGCAAGGATGTAATATTCGGGCGTACTGCATTACTGCCGCTAATTAAATTATTTTTCACTTGACTGGGCTAAATATAGGTGGAAACAAGAGGTGGCCATCTTGAATCCGTGTAGAACTAACTTTTTAATTTCACTTCCATATTTTTAGTATTTTGTTATCCTCTCTCAATGGTAAGACCAGCGGGGGTCTGAGGGTGGTAGCTCCCAGGTTAGGTTATTTGGTTAGCTTGACTCTTTCAGACATATTACCATACGAAAGTTAGGGGTTGCCCGAGCGCCCGGTATTTCCCCCACAACACTTTTCACACTGAGGGACTGTTAGAAGTCGGAGGAATTTGGGGTTGCCACCAACTGACAGATTATGATATAACTTACTGAGCTCAATATGACGCAAATTGCGTCATAAACTTATTATTGAGCCATTTCACTAAGTTCATATGACAATAGGTTGATACTTTTGGGCAAACTGCCATATGAAGCGATCGCATTCTGAGAGTCAGGGTCAGAGTGTGGGGATGAGACTGTGAAGCGCAGAGGCGAGGCGGCTTCAGAGATGGAGTTGCTTCGCATGTCTCACTCTCTAGACTGGAGCAAGACCTCACGGGCCTCACCGTGTTCAGCGGTAGAGTGTAGAGGCTATCAGCCTATGCCCGAGAGGGAGTGGTTGGAATATAGAAAATAAAAAAAAATATGAAAATATGACTGAGAGGGTTAATGACATAATAAGGTTTTAGGGGAGCCTATCTCAACCCCTTGGACCCCAAGCGATTTAATTAATAAAAAGTACACTCCAGGACCAGCTACTTGTCAAAAAAAAAAAAAATCCCTTACACATGGGATGGGTTAGTACTGATGGAAAAACATAAAACTGCTCACCTAGGTTATTTGGGGGTCCTGTGGGGTGGGGGAAATTCACAATTAACCCCCCCGGTCTCGTATGAAGCGATCGCGTCGTATGGCGGTTCCGCCCAAATGAATCATATGACACGATCGCGTCATATGAGCCTAGTGAAATAGCTCAATAATAAGTTATATGACGCTTCTGCGTCATTTTGAACTCTGTAAGTTAGATCAGAATCTGTCGATTGATGGCAACCCCAAATTCCTCAAACTCCTAACGGTCCCTCAGTGTGGGATTGACTATTGTGGGGGAAATACCGGGCGGTCTGCCAACCCGTCAGTAAGTGAACTATTCCTGTCTGAGGGGGTTAACATGGGGTGATGGGTAGGCAATATACTGGAAAATCTCTCCCGCACGCGCCCACACGCACGTGGCTGGACTTGGGGGTTGCCAAAATGCCAAACATTGGTATTGTTCCGTGGGATCTTATAGTAGTTCCCATACAAATCTGAATCCTCTAGAGTCTAGGTGCCATAGGACGAGTAATTAAAGCGGACACAACCGTTGCATCGCTGGTACTGAGGGTTACATATACAGTACATAGGCGATGCATAAAGTGCGTCCCTGCGGTCCAAGGTGTTAACATTGCTTAATAATGGGTAAAAATCAATTTGCAGAAGGAAAACTGTAGGAATTGGTTTGGTAAAAATTGAAGAGACCCCGGACAGCCTTTTTACTAGTTAAGTTTAGTGTTTTTTGTATTTTTGTTTGATATAGAGTGTTGTTTAATACCGTGGACCGTCGCATTTTAGTATTTTCAACATTAACCTAACCTAACCTAACCGAAAACTAACCGACGGTCTAAACCCAGCTCACGTTCCCTGTTTATGGGTGCGTGACGGTCTAAACCCAGCTCACGTTCCCTGTTTATGGGTGCCCGACGGTCTAAACCCAGCTCACGTTCCCTGTTTATGGGTGAACAATCCAACAGTTTCTCGTATTTCACTTATAGTGAATTTGCGACGGTAATTACATGTACACCAACAAAGTATCGTCCATGAAACTTCTAGAACAGTGATAATTATCAATGGGGCTCGTATCCGGGTTGTCTTCAATATTATCCATAGGTTTTTACACCATACCCGAAAGAGGATTTATGGAGCTCCGATCTTGCTCTCAACCATCTTAACAATTTTACCAACACACCTAAACTTAGATGCTGAAATAGCCTCACAAGAACATGCCAGGGCCTGGGATTGAACCCGGGACCTTTGGGCTATGAGGCGAACACTCTACCAGTGACACCAAGAAAGATATCTCACTTGGCATGGTCGGCTCAAGTTATTGCCGCATCTGAGTCTGTTTAGGCTAACCTATTTTAACTGACTTTACAAAACCCCCTTGAAACATTAAGGGGGGGTGACCTGTTTTGGTTCTGTCCTGCCCTATCTTTCTCTGGCTTGTATCCATTTGGCCCCATTCAGCCTACTGTTTTAAGACGTTTAGCCCCATTCAGGTGTCAATTTCTTACTGGTGAGCGGTAGTGAGCCAGCATATTTTTTATTTTTGTTTGGCAGCAGGCTAAATTTGTACATTTTTCGATAGAAAAATGTCTCCGGCAAAGCCGGATTTCTTCATAAAATGCTGGCTAGCTATCGCTCTCCAGGAAGAAATCGATACCCAGATGGGGATAAACGTCTTAAAATAGTTGGCTGAATGGGGCCGAACGGATACAAGCCAGAGAAAGAGAGAAAAGAACAGAAATAACAAAAAGCAGGTCACCTCCCTTAAGTTAATAGGCCTAGTCAAATATCAGATGCAAGAAAAAGTAGGTTGGCCTGAAATTGCAAACCATAACCTTTAATCTCACCCTGACCCCTTCGGAGGCCTGAGCATCTGGAGTGGCTTTGGTCTACCGGACTCGGGACTGTTCGGCCAGACAGTCTAGGAAACTACAATTAAAAAAGGGTTAGACCAAATGGGCTGTGAATGTCTGCACCTTTTCTGTCCTACTCTTCCCAAAAGGTAGAAAATGTGGTAGCATTCAAGGAGACTACTGCAGGACTTCTTCTTACCTCTGACTGGGTATAGGCTATCCTAGTGTTTACTAGCCTATACCCTTTTGAAAGGACACTAGCCTAACCTAACAACCTTACCTAACCTAACCTAGTATTATAGGTGGGGGCTGCCGCCCCCACACCCCCGCTTTGACTTAGATTTTTGGTGTATTTGTCTGTGAAGTGGGTATTTTTCAATTTGTTGATAACGATAATCCTCCATACGGACTATATGGAGAAAAATATGGCGAATCTATTGGTGCCTATTTTCCCTAATAAATTGTTTCTCATAACGCTGCACTAGTGTCGTTGAATATAACCGAAAATATTAGCTTGGTTTCTCTCGTCACTGTTTAATTATAAGAGGTTGGCTTCTGTGTTTTCTGGGCCGGTAATGTTCAACAAGACTACATCGGCCTTATTTAACATGTTTTGTTTTTTTCTTCAAGGACTATAGTGTTCATCATAGTTGTTTTGCATGGCTGGAGTGGAGGATTTGCATAAACTTGCCCATTATCTATTAATCTGAAGATACAGCGTCAAATTGCGCCATTTATTGGGTGAATCGCGCTTTTACAGTAGGTAAGTGAAATTGTGGGGTAAATTGTAGGTCAATATTTACGAGTCGCACCACAGCTGGGATCTCATTTCTAATGGTAGTTTTGGGTTCCTATCATTTTATGCTTCATTGCTATATCATTTTTATCCACTGGAATTTTTATTTTTTTTATTTTTTTAAGCATTAACCTAACCTAACTTAACCTAAATTTATTTGGGGCTATTAGGTTAGGGTAGGGTTGTTGTTGTTGTTGTTGTTCCCTAAGCTGCCTGGCCGAACAGCCCCGAGTCCCTGAGGAAGGCCACGGCCACGATCGGGCTTTCCCACAGAGCTCTCATTGAGTGAAGGTTGTGTTGTTGGCGTAAGTGGTTGTGTGAAATGCAGTCTTCTATGATGTGTTTAATGGTATGGGGTGCTGTGTTACATCCCGGGCAGGCGTCGACAACGGAGTCATCCAGTCTCTTCTGATAGCTCAGGAGAGCTGGATGGTGTCCGCATCTCAGCCTGGCCAGGTGGACTCTGTCCTCGCGAGGGAGGGAGGATTCGGAAGGATGGATTTCGGGAGGTCGTGCATGCAGCTGCATGTTGTCTGTGAGTGAGTGGATGGATTGGCGAGAGATATGAGTATGGATGTGCTTCTGGAAGTTGGTTCGGGGTGGGCAAGGAGGGAGAGAGGACAATAATTGTGTGTGATACCGTGTGCTGGGTGTTGTTTTGATATTTCTTGGTGTCTGTGGGTGTGTTGCCATGTAGTTTAGTGGGTGGTCTTGGTTCGTGGAGGCTGCTGCCAGGAATTGAGTGCCTCTCATGTCCAGATGGTCTTTGACTTTGAGGATTTTGGTTTCTTGATGTAGATGATCTGTGGGTGCAGTAGCTGTGCAGCCTGTAATGATCTTCAGGGCTTTGTTTTGAATCGTCGGTTAGGGTAGGGTAGATTAGGTTAGGTTAGGTTAGGTTAGGTTAGGTTTTTTGGTTAGGTTAATTGAAATGCTGGGTGTGAAGGGAATTCATGGTCTCCTGAAATATCCCCAGGCTACCTTTAGGATCAACTTTTCCTGGTACCTGGCGCGGGTACGAACCTCTGAAGGGAATTTAACCCCCCTAAAAACCCACAGGTTTTGAGATGCCTTGGGTGGGGTTCGAACCCTGGTTAGTGACCCAACCATCACCACCAGGCCCGCGCGCTAACCCACTGTACTACCACGGACGTACTAAAAGTATAGCAACCTTAGTCCGATTTTTAAGAACCAGGTGATAGTCTCGTGGTGTTATCACGTGATGAGTTTATTGGACTTACCATCTCCGACTATTTTACGCTATACCTGACGTCAACTCGGGTTAGTATTATTGTGGGTGCGGGACATTTTCGAGGGCATTACATTACATCCTTCTTTAACTAGGCTAGTCCCTAGCCTATTTTAAGGTCGTAAGGTATCGTAGCTGTATTACCTCAGCAATCTCAATATTGTTGGTATAGGGTTCGCGTGACGGGTGCTCCACGTAGCTACCTGGTCACGTTCCCTAGCTGCCACCAATGAAATGCTGGGTGTGAAGGGAATTCATGGTCTCCTGAAATATCCCCAGGCTACCTTTAGGATCAACTTTTCCTGGTACCTGGCGCGGGTACGAACCTCTGAAGGGAATTTAACCCCCCTAAAAACCCACAGGTTTTGAGATGCCTTGGGTGGGGTTCGAACCCTGGTTAGTGACCCAACCATCACCACCAGGCCCGCGCGCTAACCCACTGTACTACCACGGACGTACTAAAAGTATAGCAACCTTAGTCCGATTTTTAAGAACCAGGTGATAGTCTCGTGGTGTTATCACGTGATGAGTTTATTGGACTTACCATCTCCGACTATTTTACGCTATACCTGACGTCAACTCGGGTTAGTATTATTGTGGGTGCGGGACATTTTCGAGGGCATTACATTAATATTAGCTAAAGAAAACAAAAAAGCCAAGAAAACAAATATTTTCCGGTGGATAAAAAGTATATAGCAATGAAGCATAGAATGATAGGAACCCAAAACTACCATTAGAAATGAGATCCCAGCTGTGGTGTGACTCGTAAATATTGACCAAATTGGATACACGATGAGTTGACGCCCCCTCATTGATTTATTGTCCTCCTCATAAATGTAGCTCTGTAAGGGGGCAAAAACAGGTTGCCGCTATTTCGTTTTTGTGAATAACGCTCACGCCATTTATTGGGTGAATTGCAGCCACTGGATCATTCAAAAGAAGAAGTGGATTCAAGTCTAAGGATTCATTGTGCGCAATGCTTTGTTTACGTTCGGGACATTATTTTGGTGTTATTTTTCGATGTAATCGGGTTTTTTCAAGTGTCGATAACGAAATTCCTTCATGCGGACTATAATGAGAAAAATATGGCTAGTCTATTGATCCCTATTTTCCCTAATAAATTGTTTGTAATAGGGCGGATGTAGTGTCCTTGAAGATTATCTTCTGGCCTACCTATAATGAACAGGGTATAATGTATTGAACACTTTCAGTACGGGCGATGTTTTTGAGTTATATTCTGACTTTTTGTAAATGGTTTTATTCAGTTTAGGAAGGACCTCTAGCAATAAGGCTCACCAGCTAAATTAACCATCTTAGCAACTTATTCCTAAAAGGCTAAACATTGTCTAAATATAGCTAGTATAAAATTGAATAAGTCACCCGCATTGAAAGGCTTAATGTATGTGTGTATATAATCAGGCTCATACCCCATAGCTGGGGGTGGCTGACTCGAGACAGAGCCAGAACAGAAACATTTAATGTTTAGATTCCTAGGGTCCGGGACCACTTTCACGGTACAATCGCGCTAATAAGTGATGTCTCGGCACCAAGTATGTTTTGATCAATAATTGGTATCGGCAATATCTAAGCTTCATTTCTTTATATCGAGGGAAATATACAAACTTGTTCCTACACTTACCCACCCTATTCAACATCTGACAGACACTAATACAGCACAGAGCGAGCCAAACGTAATGACAGCTGGGACATGACTTATTAGCGCGACCGTACCTCGTCCCTTTCTGTCTTGTCTAGTTGTTGTTGTTCACCAAGTCCCCGAGCAAGGCCAAGGCCTTAACCGAGCGCCCCCACAGGATCCTCCCTGCCGACCACAATAAAGCCTGGGTGACCGAAGCCACTCCATGGCGGGGAGCTGAGGAGGGTGCGGAAACGCCCGGGAAACCAAATCCCCACCCAGGGCCCTGTGCCCCTCAGCAATTATGAAGAGAAAGTTGAGGGGCAAAGAAAAAATGTGACGCTTTGGCTTTCAATCTTGGTAGATTGGGAGGTCAATCCACGGGAGATCCACTTGAGATCTAGAAAATATATAAGTAAAAGGAACAGTCAGAGTAAGCTATGGGTATGGCAGAGATCGCTCAGTTCTCACTCTGATAGACCAGCCCATCACCACATGACTAGAACCCAATCCTCTCAGCATCAGCTAGGAAAGGCCCTAGAAAGCCGCCTTGTCTAGTCTAGTAGGTGAACTTTACAAGGGGAGGATTCCTAGCCTCCCGACTCCGACACGAGCGCTTTTTCCGTAAATTTTCCAGGAGCAAGTTTATTTGGGTGATATTTAGGGATATTTTTGCATTGGAATCGGAAACTAGATCGAAGGTGTATTGTGTTTGGTAGTTTAATTCTTCCGGAACTTGTATTTTGAAGCTGCCAGACAACAATTGCCCGTAAAAATTGACGGAAAAATCGCTCGTGTGACACACCGCCTTAACCCGGGAGCTGCTGGGAGACTCTTAAGAGTTCCCCCGGCGGACTGCGGGAAGACTCTTGAGAGTAAGTAAAATAAAAAATCAACTTTTGACATCGAAAAAAAAAAAAAAAAAAATATTTTTATTTTATTTATTTATTTTTTTTTTTTGGCCCCTGGGCCATGCAAAATCTCAGTCCTCTACCTCCCCTCCTTCCCCACTTTCCGCCTCTCCTTCAGTTATCACCTATTTTCCCTATTATTCCCTTATTCTGAGGTATATTTTCGTGCTAACATTAGCGAGTTGCAAGCAGGGTGTTGTCATCACTGATGGCAAGCGAGTGCAAGAGAGAGAGAGAGAGTATCGATCGACTGTGTCTCAGTGGCCTTGGGGGATATTGGCGGGAAAGCAGTTTGCCTCGCCCATACATTATACAACTCGCGGGCTATATCTCCGATTTTGACCATCCAAACGCTGTTTTCACTCGTTTTATTGTTGTTTCAGGTTAATACCTTTATAATCAACCCATAATAGGCGCATATGGATAATTATTAATGCTATTAATGGTACAATGAATATTTTAGTGACGGAAACACCTCAAATACGTCAGCACAGGGGGACGTTTTCAATTACCCCCATGCGCACTTGTTAGGTTAAGAAAAGTAGTATAGTACAGGAAAAAGACACCTAAACAGGTAAGGTTGAGTAGAGGATGCCAAACCTCACTGTGGACAGGACCATCCCTCACCCATAATCACTCTATATACAGTACTCAGGCATATACACAATTTTTTTTTTTTTTTTTTTTTTATAAACCGTCTTGGTGATGTACAGTCGCGCTAATAAGTCATGTCCCGGCACCAATTATGTTATGATCAATAATTGGCATCCGCAATATTTACACACGATTTCTTCTTTTTGAATGAGATATACAACTATGTTACTACACTTACCCACCCTATTCAACATCTGACAGACATTAATACAGCACAGAGCAAGCCAATCGTAATGACAGCTAAGACATGACTTATTAGCGCGACTGTACCATAAGGTGTGTGATAACCCGGGTTGATTCAAGTTCCGCCATGGCGTCTGGAGGGGAGGTCCCACTAGCTTCTCCCGCTACTAACACCTCTTGTACCTCACCTATCATGCATGTAACCCCCTCAAATGACCCCACAGACAACGACCAATGGTTAGATAGTGCCTTCCATTCTCGTAATAACGCAAAATCATCCAAAATACATAGGCGGCATGGTGACCAACAAACCCCAGCGGTAAGCCCAAACATCGCTGGTAAGTACCCCTCCCGAACTTTTCATACCATACTAGTCAAACCCAAAGATGCAGCATTCTTCTCCAAGGACACAAAGTACCTCGAGTTCTTCACAAACATTGAACAACATCTCCACATTACTGCCCTGAACGTACGATTAAACAAAGATAAGGGCATACTGGCAGTGGACACTGACACTGAACTTAGCACCTCAGTAATAGACAATGCTTTACAAACTACCAAAATCGGACAATGGGAAGTACAGTGTCCTTAGCTAGGGATAACTAGCAACTTTCCCACAGTATCATAAGCATCCCCACCTACATAACTGTAGAGGAAATCACCAGCAGTCTACTAGAAACAGAAATAGGCCTAGATAGCAATATAGTCAATGTCATTAGATTTACGGATAAAGATTATACTACTGGGGAGCTGTGCCCCTCAAAAAGAGTGCGGATCACTTCTCGATCCCCCCTCCCCACAATGATCAAAGTTGCCACTTTCCAGCGCACTGTCACCCCCTACACCCCACCGCCCCTCAGCTGCAGGAAGTGCAAAAGATGGGGCCACCTGACCAAAAACTGCCGAGCAACATCGATCCGTTGCGCCAAATGCGCTCGACCACATCCAACCAGTGAATGCACGAGCACAGAATTCAGATGTCCAAACTGCGGTGGAGACCACCCATCCACCTCAAACACCTGCCCAGAATTTGTAAAGGCAAAATAACCCTCAGGGAGCCAGTACTACGAATAAAATCCAGGAACAAGTTGCATCAGTACCACTAGCAAGGGAACAAGGTGCATCAGTGCAAACTGTGCAACCAGAATACCGTCCGCTAGTGGGAAACAAGCCTAGCCCTCACCCCAGCACATCATATTCCCATGTCTTACAGAATCATAACCCCACAACTATGACATCCCACAATTATCTAACAAACTTTCCCACCCACCCACAACACAACTCAAACACTAGGCCACAAGCACCAAACCCCAAAGACCAAGGCAAGCACATAAACATAATTAACACCATAACATCATTGCCAATGGAGGAGCAGCTACACATAATGGCCTCCATCATCAGCAACCTCCAACATGCTGTACAAACAAAATATAATGACACTGATACAGATGGTGGACCATCTTCCACCAACATAACCATACCGCCACCCTCACAACAACCAGACCCCCCACATATGCTTTGCCAAGTCCCTCCACCAGGCCCAAAACCCCCCCTACCACACTCATCATAACACAACACCTACAGTACCAGTAGCTACAACAGTCACAGCACCATCAATACTGGAGGCTACAACTGCAACAGCCACTACACCACCAGCACCAGTAGCTACAACAGTCACAGCACCATCAATACTGGAGGCTACAACTGCAACAGCCACAACACCACCAGCACCAGTAGCTACAGCTATCACAACACCACCAGTAATGGTAGCTGCAACTAGCACAAGTTGCACAGCATCTCCAGGGGGATTCGGGATGGCGGGAGGGATGAAGGGTGCGGGCGTAGCCCTCTCTCTATGTATCATCCTTCTCAACATCCAGAGGGGCTGTGCTGATATACAGGTGCAGAGGGGACCGGTAGTGTACCAGGTCAACACTAAACAAGTATTGAGGGACCTCGTCACACAGAAATCACACACGAGTGAAATTTCTGTCACCATTCCTGCCTGGTCTATTTCATATATTGGGAAGACGCCGCGACTGGGCAAATACTCTGGCACAACCTCGCTACAACACCTATTGTGCTACACTCTAATTAGCTGCGGAGATGTAGAGACCAACCCCGGCCCTAGTTCAACGTTGAAGAAACCTCACCACCAAACAAGTAAGGCAGACACCGACATTTCAACAGTCCCTAGCAGTAAAATTCGTTATAACAAACTGGGCCAGCAGGCACCCAAGTCTCCCGTCACGCTCCAACTCACAACCAAGACCGCAGGGCAACCGCCAGCACAGTGCCAACATTCTACCTACTCAACATTACCCTCAACTGTATCATCACTACCACAGATATCGGTGACCCAAGTAACACAACATGCAACCAGAACACCCAAACAAACAGGAAGCTCTAGCAAACACATCGACAATGAAGTAACAGCAACAACGGCCAAGAACAAGGACATA
Organism: Lithodes maja; assembly: GCA_037953745.1. NCBI lineage: Eukaryota > Metazoa > Arthropoda > Malacostraca > Decapoda > Lithodidae > Lithodes > Lithodes maja. Next base: position 14,192 of record JBAKBP010023244.1, read on the forward strand.
AAACAACAAATACAGGTAGGGGTGGGAGGGGGGCAAGGGGGAGCCACAACCTGTCCTCATCTCACACGCTCACACACCATCAGCCGCTCACGGCGCACAGCTGATCACCACACCGCCAGACGTACGATGAACAGTAACAGGAAAATATGTATAGTGTGCGATATTGGATTCAACAAAAGGAGTACAACGTCACAATGTAGTAGTTGTAATGAAACAGTACACGATCGATGTACTTACGTTACTAGCAGAAAAGAAGTGGAATGCGATAAATGTAGGGAAATAGCTATTAAGGGTCCTAAAATCATTTGTGAAATCTGTGAATCACTCATAACAAGAAAACAAAGGATCATAAACTGTGTTAAGTGTAAAACTGTAGCTCACATGAAGTGCATCTCTAAGAAGACCAACAGTGAAGAACGGGAATTCCTATGCAACATATGTGCCTTGCATTCATTACCGAATATTAATGTAAATGAACCAATTAGTATTAACAACTCAGAATCCAGCCAGGACACATTCAAAATCAAAGATGAATACAGAGTGTTCACCAACAAAGGGCTCCATCTTATCCACATTAACGCCAGATCAATGTACCATAAATTGTCAGAATTAAACTTGTTAGCTAATAAGGCCAAAGCTTCAATAATTGCAATCACAGAAACCTGGCTGGATTCAAGTATAAACGATGGTGAAATAAACATTCAAGGTTTCAATATGGTTAGGAATGATCGCAATAGGCATGGGGGAGGAGTATGTCTGTATGTAAAAAACAACCTCACACACACAACCAGGACCGACCTCCATGTAGAAAATCACGAAGCTCTGTGGATCGATCTACACCTGCCGAGGACAAGACTCATCACAATTGGGGTATGCTATAGGCCACCAGACGACACACAATTCTTGACCAAATTTGAACGAACGTTGTCATCGCTAGACCCTCGGAATGAATCCATCATACTAGGGGATTTTAACCTGTGTTACAAACAACGAAATGATAGGCTTGTACGAGAATATAGGCATATACTGACAATGCACAATCACAAACAACTCATCACAACCCCCACACGTATCTCTGAGAACACTGCCACAATAATAGACCACATAAACTGTAACAGAGAGGACAAAATATCCCAATCAGGGGTTATACAGACTGGGATAAGTGATCACTTCGTCACATATTGCACACGAAAAACCACAAAAATTACCCTAGAGAATCACAAGATTATCAAAACAAGGTCACTCAGAAACTACAATAAAGAAACATTTCTGGACATTTTATGGAATACAGACTGGTCTCCAGTGTTTGGAAGTACAAACGTTAATGACGCATGGGTTGGCTTCAGAACCATCATCACAAACATTCTAGACGAAATAGCTCCTCTGAAAGACATACGAATTAAAGCAAGGTCAGACCCATGGATCAACAATGACATACTACACCATCTGGAACACAGAGACAATCTGTTAAAAAGGCTAGCGAAACATAGACAGGATCAAGGTCTGAAACATGAGTTCAACAGGGCCAGGAATAAACTAAGTAGGAAAATAAAATCAGCGAAAACTAATTATTTTGTTGATCTGACTATGAGTATATCAGAATAACCCATAAGAAACTATGGAGGCACCTAAAAACAACAGGCTACAGCAACAAGACAAGGGATTCGTCTAACACTAATATTGCTCCTCACCATTAATGATCCAGATTTGCCACGATAAACGACAAATTTCAACCTACTTCAACTCCTTCTTCACCTCCATAGCAAACACACTTGCACAGAACCTACCTCAACCTCTCAATAAATACACGACAACAACGGCCACCTTTCGAAATTTCTACAGAGATAAAGACATACACCCAAACACATTTGGATTGCAAAATGTTACACCAAAATACACTTTTGACGAGCTGTCTAACATAAATGTACATAAAAGCACAGGACCAGACAAAATTCCTGCCAAATTTCTACGAGATGGAGCCATTGGTATAGCAGGCCCCCTAACCCACATCATCAACTTGTCAATTAACACCAACACGTACCTGCTGAACTGAAGGAAGCTATTGTAACCCCTCTATTCAAGAAGGAAATAAACTAGAAGTTGGTAACTACAGACCAGTTTGCATATTATGTATTGTATCTAAAATCCTTGAAAGAGCGGTATACACCCAAATTGGAACACTACCTCAAACAAAATTATCTATTCTATAAGTTTCAATCAGGTTTCAGATGCATGTACTCGACAGACTCCTGTCTCATCCACTTAACGGATCACATTCGTAAAGAAATGTCTAAAGGTAACTACACCGGTATGGTTCTTCTTGATCTACAAAAAGCGTTTGACACAGTAGACCATGATATCCTATGTAATAAACTACAAGCAATGGGCATAGGATCTGTGAACTGGTTTAAATCTTTATCTTAGTGGTAGAACTCAAAGAGTCAAAATTGACGATAATATATCTGATCCTATGCCAATTAACTGTGGGGTCCCGCAGGGAAGCATCCTTGGTCCCTTACTCTTTCTCTGTTATGTGAACGACATGGAACTGAGCGTCTCATGTAAATTATTACTGTATGCAGACGACAGCGTGCTCCTGGTTTCAGGAAAAGACCCAATAAGTATTGCCGCTTCACTTTCCAAAGAACTAGAATCATGTAGTGAATGGCTAGTGGACAATAGACTATCTCTTCACCTGGGCAAGACGGAAGCCATCTTATGTGGAACAAAACGCAAACTGAAAGACATTGTGGGCTTCTCGGTCAACTGTAATGATATTCCTATAACAACAGTGTCACAAGTTAAATATCTCGGACTAAAACTGGACGCGAGTTTGTCAGGTGAAACAATTTTGGAATCTATCCTGAGTAAGTGTAGAGCACGTATAAAATACCTGTATAGACAGGTGGGATGCTTGCCCGCGGCGACCAAAAAGACCCTCTGCCAAGCGCTTGTTCAATGTCATTTGACTATTCTGTGTCATCCTGGTACTCTGCATCATCTAAATCAGCACAGCACAACTTCAGGTCACTCAAATAAATGGTTAGGTTCATGCTGAACCTAGGACCCAGATCACATGTTGGCCAGGAACAACTTCAGTCACTAGGTATGCTCAATGTCGCTGACAGGGCCAAACAAATCAGGCTCACTAATGCCTTCAAAATTTTCTATGACAGAGCTCCAGAGTACCTAAAGAATGATTTTGTTAAAGCAAATGAGAGGAGTGGACATAATACAAGAAACAGGATGTTTAATTTTAAGGTCCCGAGAATCCAAGGACAGGGTAAGCAAACATTCTTCTTCACCGCCATCAAAGACTGGAACGACCTACCCCAGTCAGTCCGTGAAAAGAGAACACTGTATTCCTTCAGACGTAGCCTGAAGGAACACCTGAACCGGACAGCTGCGAGAAGGGAGCACCAAGCTTATGTCTACTACTAAATGCGACATAAGAGATAGACAAACCAAACTGAAATGATTACTGATTACGGATTACTGATATTTACTATAGGATGTAAGGTATCTTAAAATAACCCCCTAGAAATACTTTCTCTAAAGTATCTATTTCTTTATCCTCCCCATTTTCCCCAGCTAACCTAATCCCACAAGGACCCCAATGGAAATACGCCTAACGGCCTTATTGGGCTATCCTTAGTTGGAATTATGCAAGGCTGGTACATGTCATATTTGTAACAAACTATGTGGTACCAACTCTGTAAATTGCTAACTGAATAAATATTATTATTATTATTATTATTACCCTCTCTGTATAGTCTGTATGTCCTTGATTATGGTGACCAACATTGGACACCAAAATCGAGGATCGAGCGCACCAGTGACACATAGAGTGGTACAAGGATTTCTTTGTCCAATATGGAGAAGTTCCTCTTAATTATGCCCAAACGACTATTTGCTTGTGCAGCGATTTTAGCGACATGTGCTGAGGATTTTAGGTCTGAGGATATAATAATGCCCAAGTCTTTTTCATTTGAAGATTTCTGGAGTGTTGTCCCGCATAGCTGGTAGTCCTCTTTCGGGTTATTATGCCCAATGTGCATAGTCTTGCATTTGTCTGCGTTAAATGTTAGGAGCCATTTCCTGCTCCACTCGTTCAGTCTCTCCATGTCTCTCCGAAGGGTCTCGACGTCTGCGTCTGTCCTGATGGATTTTTATATCTTTGCGTCGTCTGCAAAAAGACTAGTTGCCGATTCGAGGTTGGTAACAAGGTCCATTAATATAAATCAAGAAGAGAATTGGTCCCAGCACTGATCCTTGAGGAACTCCACTCATCACCGGCAGCCAATCCGACGGGGAGTTCCTTATGGTAACCCTGTGGAACCTATCTGAAAGGAATGCCTTGATCCACTTCAGGATATTTCCACCTATTCCCATTGCCTCCAGTTTGGTGTGAAGTCTCTGGTGAGGAACCCGATCGAAGGCCTTTTCACAGTCCAGATAGTTTATGTCCACACAGTTACCACTGTCAATATAATTTACTAGGTCGTCGATGTAGCACAACATGTTTGTGAGGCAGCTCCTGTTGCTCCTAAATCCGTGTTGTGCGTCGCTGATGAGATTGTTCTCAGCAAGGTGTCCCACGATGACTTGTCGTACGATACCCTCCAGGACTTTGGACACTATAGATGTTAGCGATATTGGCCTGTAGTTTAGTGGTTCGGTCTTGCTGCCTTTTTTTCAGAATGGGTGAGATGTTAGCCCTTCTCCAGTCGCTTGGAACATCGCCCGTCGCAATGGATGTGCTGAAGATATCCTGGAGTGGGTCGCACAAAATATCTGAATATTCTTTGAGAATCACCGGAGACACTCCATCTGGCCCTGGTGCTTTACTGGCGTTGAGTTCTTGTAGTCGTTTCCTAACTGCTTCCCTGGTTATTATGATGTCCTGCACTTTGGGTCCCTGGAATATTATGTCCGGCACTGGTGTTGCTCCGTGTGTATCCTCCTGCACAAATACTCTGTTGAATGCTTTGTTAATTTCAGTAGCGATTTCTTGGTCGTCTTCAGTTAGGTCTCCATTTGTGGTCTTTACCTTGGTGATTTTTTCCTTGGCAGTCGTTCTAGATCTGACATAGGCCCAAAAGTGTTTGGCATTGGATGTTGAGTCCAAAGCAACTTTCCTCTCATAGTCATGCTTGGCAGCCCTCACTTCCCTGGTTACTGTGTTTCTTTCTGGGTTGTATTGTTCGCGCCTCATATCACTCTTTCTGGCCCTGTACCTTCCCCATGCTTCTTTCTTCCTTTTTATTATCATCTGCAGTCGTCTAGTCATCCACTTGGGTGCATGCGATATTTGCTTGTTCCTATAGACTGGCACGCATTCCTTCACAATTTTGTCGTAATTTTCCCGAAATATGTTCCACTTCTCATTTGCTGTTTTCCCATTGAAGAGGTTCTCCCAGTTCACTTCTCTGAACAGTGCATTCATCCTTTCCTTGTCTACCTTGTGGTAATTCAGTTTTGTTGGGACACCCTCCTGGTCCCTGGATATGGTATCAGTGGAGAGTGTAAAAGAAAGAACGGCATGTTTGCTCAGTCCTATTGGTGGCAGGTAATGCATGTTTTCAATTTCACAGTCAGTTTTGGTGAGGATGAGGTCGAGTCTCGATGGGTTGTTCGTCTCCCGTAGGTGGGTCCATTCCTTGACGTTCTGGGTCCAAAAGTTGTCATTTACGGCTTCCAGGAAATTGTCGGCTTGTCTATGTCCTTGAGTACCGTTTACCACCATATTGTCTTCCCAGGTGATGTTACCACAATTAAAGTCGCCACACACTAGAATTTGTGCATGTTTGTTGCTGGTCTCACTCTGTTTAATGAGGTCACATATTTTATCATTGTTCTCTGCTGAGGAGGAAGGTGGTCTGTATACTGTACCTAAGACTATGTTTTTCCCTTCCTTGTTCCTTACCTCACACCAGACACTCTTGTGCTTCATGATTGACAAGATCACTCACCGATGTCTCATCTATAATAAGTTCCTTCCTGACCAGTATTACGACGCCTCCCCCAGGAGCATTTTGGATTTCTATGTCCTTTCTTATGACGCTGTATTAATGAACATTGAAAAAGTTACCGCTTAGCATTTTGTGATTCATTTTTGTTTCAGTTAGGAAGATGAGGTCTGAGTTCTCATTGTTCAGTAGTGTTTCAAGCTCAGCAGTCTTGTTACCGAGTCCATCTAGGTTGGTGTATAGGCACTTCAGGGTCTGGTGTGGGTGTTTGTTGCTTGGTTTACCTGTATTTACGTTGGCGAAATGCCTTCTGCCTTGAATTCTCCTTTGGCACTTTAATCACCTCCTTTTTCTTGTAGTCCACGATCCACTTGAATTCCTCGCTGTTGTTCTCCTCGTTTCTCTTCACAGCTAGATTGATCAGCGTCTTCCTTTCTTCCCGTTCGCTCTTTGTCTTATCCCTAAATATCCTTATTCCCTTGGCGATGTGGTTGCCTGTTGATTCGAGGCAGGGTGCGGCCCTAGCTACTACCCCAACCATTTCTTCTGCTTCAAACCTAACCCTGAGAAGTCTTGGTTCCACCTTGTAGTCTCGCAGCTGGCTGGATTCATCGGGAATTTTCCTGTGTAGCCTGGAGGTGTCTAAAATCTTGAACTCTTCCCTATTGAGTTTCATGTGCTCCATGAAGAGCTTGGTGACAAATTCCAGGTCACTAGCTGTGCCTATTGCCATATCATCCGTGTCCGGCTCTGGAGCATTGGCAAGTATTAGGTTTCTTGATCTGTATAGTCTGTCTCTTTCGGTGTTCATCACTGTTTTCATTTCTGCTTTCATTTGTTCCTTTCCCACAATTCTTTCAGTTACTGTTTCGTTCTGGTCCCTGATGTTGTCAATCCTTTCAGTTACTGTCTCGTTCTGGTCCCTGATGTTAATTCTGGCATCCAACCTCTTCACTTCTTCCTCCACATTTTGTTTTTCAGTGTTGTCACTTTCACCAACATCCATGCACTTGGCTTCTACTACACTCAGTCTAGCCTCTATTTCCTCCCTTTCTTTAATTTCCCTTGAAACACTTTCCTTCAGTTCCACTATTTCTTCACATAAAGCCTTTTGTTTACTGTCCATCTCCTCCTGCTTTGAGTCTATTCTCTTTATGTATTTAAAGAGCTTCGCACACCCTTTTTTAGTCTATACAGTGCCAGTTAAAATGATCCCCACCTTCATCTTCAACCATATAGTCATACACGCTTTCCGGCACTTTCGCGCATTTTATGTGGTACCAAGTATCACATATTTCACACTCAACTGCCTTATTGTTGGCCTTGACTGGGCCTTCACACTTACCACAGTCAGTTTTATGTGTTTGTTGTTTAATCCGTTCACTTGATCTGCTGCACTGTTGATGGTCCACTCCGTTTTGTTGATCTTCCGTGGCGTTCTCGTTGGGTTTGTTTACGTCCATCTTGTCCGCCATGTTGGTACCAGCGTTCTACAAATGCCACCACTTATTTTTCCACTTTAAGCCCTAGTTATTGATCTGACACAGTCTTACCTACTATTCCCCACTATTCACACTTAGGTAAGCGATGTTGAAGTAGATGTAGAGGCATCCACTGGCTCTGGCACAGTACAGTTGATAACAATCACGGAGCACGCTCTCACAACGTCCGCGTCCTTTTTCTGTCCTCATTATCATCATATATATTACCAGCAGGGGACATATTAACTCCTGTACTGGTGAAGTTCTCCTTGTTATATGCTGGCAAATAATTATTATTTTATTCGGCTTAGGAAGGACCTCTAGCAATTAATAGGCTACAGACCATCTCATTTAATCCTTTTGGCTATCACAAATCCTTCCTAAGCTGAACAAAATCGTCTAATAGTTTCCAGAATATGAGAAGGACATCACCGGTAATGAAGGGGTTAACAGGGTATGTCATTAGGTTAGGTTTGGAGTTTACATTTGGTTAGGGGCGTAGGTTAAGCTATGTTACCCTGCTCCTGTCCTGAGCTGGGCGGCAGTGCCCATATTAAATACCAGTTATACAGTACTGGGATAGGTTAGGACAAGACTTAAATATAGGCTAGGCTAGTATTGGGATTTCTCATCAATTATCTCTGAGTGGATTATGGTCTAGTTGAGAAAACCTTGCATTAGCGATTTAGGCCTATCACTCTCTCCCAGAGTTCCCTACTTGGTTAGGATTTCCATAAAGCTTTATTTTCAGAAATACATGTAGAATTAGATCATAAGCCTAACCACAATTTTGCTTTTCCTTCCTGTGGTGTGCGGCTAATCCATCCACTAACCTGCTTCACCCTAAGGTAGCAGTTCGGATTTGTATAAGGTTTAGGCTACTCCCCTAGACAGGTTGCCGACCAAGGCTGACGAGTCCCATCCACCCGGATTTATATAAGGTTATCTCCCCTAGATGGGTTGCCGACCAAGGCTAACGAGTCCCAGCCACCCATATATATATATATATATATATATATATACAATATATTAAATATGACGGTATCAGTTATACTTTATGAAAATGTGGGAAAACGTTTAAGCCTATATAATATATTCTTAACCCGAGAAGCGCGATAATCCTCATGGAAGTATCTGTATAGCGCATGCGATAGCCTCACCTAAGCAAGACTATGAAAAAATCCTTCCAAAATGCCCCAGGGGCTCTCAAGACAAAGGAATACGTCATTAAGTGAGAAACGTGAAATAATTCCTCTCTAGTTTACTTCCTACCACTCATCTACATGTGTCTGAATGTCCTCCCCTTCCCTTCCCCTACTTTTTCCCCCCTCTTCTTCCCTTCTCAATTATCGGCTGTTTTTCCTCTTATTTCTTTCATTTATTGGTTATTTTCAGCCCGAATTATCGTTAGCCGGGCTCAGAGGCAGGGTCGAGTCATTTAGAGACCCTCTAGAAGTGTGAGATCTCTCCCGGGCGACTCAGTTGTTGCTCAGATGTTGCAAAGAGAGGATGTATGTCTCTCAGCTGGCCGACCCAGAATACAACCGAGCGGCGAAAATATACGTTTTCCACCATCCAATTGCTGTTCCCACTTCTTTTATTACTCTTCAATGTTCATATGTTCATCATATAAGTAAAATAAATGCACATGGAGAAGAAATAATGCTTTATATGGTAAATATAACAAATTCTGTCAGAATCAGAGGTAATTAATTTGCATAAAACGACGTTTGTCAACACCCTATTCTCTCTCTCCTCGGGTTAAATATCCTATCTGCCCATCAAATTACATGAAAATTGGTTCATAACTATTTGAGATATCTTGTTTACAGAGAGAACAGACAGACAGGAAAACGGAGGCGACAACATAACCTCCGTCCAACTTCGTTGGTGGAAGTAAAAACAGAAACGGTTTGAATATCAAGATGCGAATTACACAGTGTAGGCCTACTAATAACGTCATAATATACATCCTGTGTGAAAATTATACAAATTCACAAATGGAAACTACCCCCTAAAGTATTCAAGACCTTTACCATTACCTTCACACGCTTAACTCGTAAAATGCAACAGACATGTTTTTTAAACATCCGCCAGTGCGGGACCTTTAACCTCTGAAGTGCGCACGGGGGTAAATGAAAACGTCCCCCTGTGCTGACGTATTTGAGGTTTTTCGTCACTAAAATATTCATTGTACCATTAATAGCATTAATAATTATCCATATGCGCCTATTATGGGTTGATTATAAAGGTATTAACCTGAAACAACAATAAAACGAGTGAAAACAGCGTTTGGATGGTCAAAATCGGAGATATAGCCCGCGAGTTGTATAATGTATGGGTGAGGCAAGCTACCTTCCCGCCAATTTTCCCCAAGGCCACTGCGACACAGTCGATCGATACTCTCTCTCTCTCTCTTGCACTCGATGGCCATCAGTGATGACAACACCCTGCTTGCAACTCGCTAATGTTAGCACGAAAATATACCTCAGAATAAGGGAATAATAGGGAAAATAGGTGATAACTGAGGAATAGGAGGAAAGTGGGGAAGGAGGGGAGGTAGAGGACTGAGATTTTGCATGGCCCAGGGGCCAAACAAAAATAAAAAAATAAAAAAATAAAAATAAAATTTTTTTTTTTTTTTTTCGATGTAAAAAGTTGATTTTTAGTTTTACTTACTCCAGAGAGTCTTCCCGCAGTCCGCCGGGGGAACTCTTAAGAGTCTTCCCGCAGCTCCCGGGTTAAAGGTAAATTCAGAGAATATTTGTTATATTTACCATATAAAGCAATATTACTGCATCATATACACATATTTTACTTGTATGATGAACGTGTGAACATTGAAGAACCAGAAAATAGGTGTAAAGAGAAAATATCCAGTGAAAAAACTTATTGTTACTGGAGAGGTGACAGACGCATACGAGGGACTGTGACATAGATCTGCTCTCTTGGACGTCTTTTGAGATGCTGGAGAGTCTAGCCATCTCTTATGCATGTAGCTCATGAGGGTGGAGGGAGGTAGGAGGAGTGTAGAGGAGGGTGACTGGGCGTATTATTCAAGCTAGAGGGACAAAGTCAGGCAGGAAATTGGAGGAAAAAAGGTTAATAAAGGAGGAGGGGGTAAGTGGAGGGAGGAAAGGGGGGGATAGGGAGGGGGGTAAGACACATGTAAGGGGAGGACAGGAGGTGATGGTGTCTCATTAGGAGACATAGCCTACCACCTAATCACATAATATGGCCTCCACATTTCACCTGCACCAGGGCCTTTTTTATTTTTTTAACGTTGGATTCGCCCAGTAATACATTCCAGAAGGAATGTTGTCGTTCTTGGGTTAATTATTAGGCTAGTGAAGGGCCCTCAGGAATCAAACTCTCCTAGGGGCTAGAATGATCATAATTGATTCTTGAACTACTACAGCAGCTCCCCAAACTGCATAAAATTGTTGAATGATGGCGAGAAGAAAACGAATAATCGAAAGACATCGAACTGAAAGTTGTAATTATCCAGGTTTTTGTTTTAATGTCCAACGATGCCAATAAAGACTAGCTGGTAAAACTATGCCTTGTCTATACGGTATAAACTACCCTCCTTCGGTTTCTATCCCTCCATCTGTGCCTTTGTCTCTAATTTCCTTTCCGGCCGTTCCATAGCCGCGGTTGTGGACGGCCATTGTTCACTTCCTCACCCTATAAACTCCGGTGTTCCTCGGCTCTGTCCTATCTCCTATTCTCTTTCTAATTTTTATAAATGATCTCCTTAACCCTTCAACCCCGGGTGGTACACGTGTGTACCATTATGGTTTGACCCGAGGAACCCGGGTGGTACAACATTGTACCATTGCTTGCGTATGTGCTTTCGAATGGCGCGCGTAAACATTTCGTTCCGTGGTCGCTAGGCGACGCCACCAGACACCATGTACGCCACCAAAACAGTCTCTACCCTGCCGCCAACATGGATACTAGCCCAAAAAGTGATTCCCCTGTGTCCGATTCCATGCTCCCTTCGACGCCTGCCCATGTTCGTCGCGCCCTAACGCAAAGGCACGCACAAGATGCGTTGACTCCCGGAGGTATTGAAATAGCTTTGAGGAGTTATGAACGTGCTGAAGGACAAAATAGTGTTGATGACTTGGGCAGTGATAGCTCCGAGTCTTATCAGTCTCACTATAGTGAAGATTTAGACGATCTAGACAAAATTCATGAAAGAGACGCGCAATTTGTTGGATTTGAGCATGACGATGAAAGTGATGATAGTACTGAACGTGATATAGTTGTGCAAGGTGATGAGAGTGTAGTGAGAGTGAGCGAATGGGACAGCACTAGGTCGACTGCCAAGTTTAGGTTGAGTGACACGACACCTAGCCCTTCGCCAGCTAAATCCCCATTCAAGATACGTTTTTATAAGAAGCAAGTTCTTGAAAAGGCGGCCGCGGCAGCCAGGAAAGAGGCCCTAAAACTTGGTGAGGGAGCAGTGCGTGAGGGTGCCAGTGAGGCTGAGCGTGAGGGTGAGGTTGACCCGCCATTGTCTTCCTTATCTACCCACGCCACCCAAGTTGCCCCAGGCGCCCGCCATTCTTCCCCACCACCACCAGCACTGCCTAGGGTTGAGGACCCCCCACTTTCGACCTATTTACCCCCTATTTCCCCCGAGAGGAGACATACTACTACAGAAAAGGGAAAAGGGAGAAAATATGTGAAAAAAGGAGCTACAAGTAGGCGCTCTTTGTTCGAGGCTCCCGCGGCTTCCACCCCTGCCGGTCCCAGCCATACGCCCCCGCAAGTTTCCCCAGGGTCCACCCCACCTCTCCAGCCTACAACAGAGGTTCCTGACGTGGTATTTGACCTCGCATCCATACCTGCACCTACAGACACTGAACCAGTGCTGTCTACGACTCGTCGTAGGCCAAGGAGCCCCGAACCTCTGCATGAAGATGACAGAGCCTCACCTGCCACTCCTTCCCCACCTCGCCGACCTACACGCCGCCCACGCATCATTCGTTCCCCGCAAGATTATGAGGGGGGGTCTGAAGATGAAGGGCACCTCACAGATGACTCTGGCCATGATTACATGGGTCCACCGTCAGGGCAAGATGACGGCTCTGACGACAACGACGATGACTTTATGGACATCGACGACCCTCAACCCAGACGCTTTGCCCAGGGCCGTCGTGCTCCTGGCCGCCCTGGCCGCCGGGCTGGGCCTCGGCGCCGTCGCGCTCCTGGCCGCCCTAGGGTGCGCGCCGCCAAAGTTCGTGGGCGTGCTGCCCCAGCTGCAGCTCCTCGTCAGCGTCGCCAGCAGGACCCATTTTATATTTTCAACTGGCAGGATGTGGCTGCTGATGAAGTAAATGACCCTGATGTAACCCCTTTTGATGAGGTACAGGAGGCTTCAGGAGTTACCCCAAGTTTTCCCGCAGGCCCCAATGCTCCACCACATGAGCTTTTTGAGGCATTTTTTGATAAGGAGGTTACTGAGTTTGTCATACAAGAGACAAACAAGCACCACCAAATCCAGGTGAACTTTTTTGGCAAGGTGACCAAGGGCCACATGAAGCGGTGGACCCCAGTGACTCATCCCGAGTTCATGGTGTTCCTGGCAATCACCATGCTAATGCCTCATGTAAAGAAGCACAGGTTGGCTGACTATTGGATCACCAAAGATCTGATATCCACCCCTGCCTTCGGGAAATACATCTCTCGGGACCGGTACCTCGACATCCTCGGAGCGCTCCATCTTGTCACCAACACCGACATGCATCTCTCTGACAAGCTGTGGAAGATTAGGACGTTGTACGAGATGATGCGAGAACGTTTCACGTCATACTTCACGCCCTTCTGCAACGTCTGTATTGACGAGTCTCTTGTGCTGTTCCGGGGAAAGCTGAGCTTCAGGCAGTACATCCCCTCAAAGAGACATCGCTTTGGTATAAAGTTCTTTGTGCTGTGCGATTGCCAAACTGGCTATGTCCTGGACTTCCTGGTCTACAGCGGGAAGGAAGGGGACGTGGAAATAGACCCCCTCATTGGCTTTGGCGGAGCAGTGGTTCAAGCCATGATGAACCGGTACTTCGAGAAGAATCACGTCCTCTACACGGACAACTACTACACGTCCCCCACTCTCTCAAAGTACCTCCATCAGCGCAAGACGGGGACTGTAGGCACAGTTAGAGCGAAAAGGAAGGGCATGCCAACTTTCCCTCCTAAAACCAAGAAAGGCGATGTCTTCAAGAAGAAGTCGGGACCCATTCTGGCTATCCACTGGCACGACCAGCGGAAGGTCAACCTCCTGAGCACCGTCCACAAGGGGGAAATGGTTGAGACTGGCAAGGTGGATCGCCGCACCCAAGTCAGGGTGACCAAGCCCGATGCTGTAATGGACTACAACATAAATATGAGGCTGGTGGACAAGTCCGACATGCAGATAGGCTTCATCGACTGTCTGCGTACCTCGTGCAGATGGTACAAAAAGTTCTTTCTGCACATGGTGGACATGTCAATGCTGAATGCCTACAATATCTACAGGCTTCGGAATCTGCGCACACCCAGGAAGTTCAGTAGCCTGCGGAGGTTCCAAAAACAGGTGTTGGTGGAGCTCCTGGACAGGTATGCTACGCCACAGAGGGCAGTGGCACAACCTGGGCGCCCCGTTCAGGACCGCATGCAGTGTGCACAGTATCTAAATGTGCACAAGCTCGGTTACCTGCCTCTGGAACGAGATGGAGTCACCATTAGCAGAAGGCGGTGCCATGTCTGCTGGAACAGCCAGGTGAGGGCGAGGAAGCAGAAAAAGACCACCATGCAGTGTGTGGAGTGCCAGGTGTCACTATGTGCTATACCGTGCTTTGCTGAATACCACACCAAGCAGGAGTACTAACTAATAATCATAGTGAAAGTACCAAAGACTGACAATATGTATGTATATAGGCAACAAGTGGAAATAAAACAATGTACAGTCAGCCCCCCCAATACGCGATTCCACAATTCGCGAAAACCCTAATACACGAGTGACCCCTCGAAAATAACATTAATTAATTAAACATTAATTACGCGAGGTGGTACCACAATACACGAATCGAGAGCTAAGAAGGGGCCAAATCCGCTATTCCCGCTTGATACGCGAGCACGTCTACGTTTCGCGAGGCCCAGGAGTAGCTCTGAAAAAAGAAGAAGACGGGCATACGCCTGCCTTCCCTCCCGCTTACCCTCCCTCCCTCCCTCCCACAGTCCCGCTCAAGCGCTCATAGCCGTGCGGAGTGACCAAACGTTTGTAGTGCCTGCCACTTTTTTCGCCATGCCACGCCAATATAAGAAGATAACACACAAAATGAAGGTGGAAGTGTTGGATAGCAAGAAAAAAGGAGAAGGAAACTGTGCAATAGGCTTGTCAGAGTAAACTGTTCGTACGATTTGGTCAGGGAGGGAGAAGTTGGAGAAAATCGTGAAGTCCTACGGTCCTAGTCCTAGTCCTAGCCTATCTACTACTAATTTTAAGGTAAGGTTTCATATTTTTATTCATTGTTCTTATTATATATAAGATATAGACTGTACTGTAGAGCCAAAAATGTCGAAAATAAGGCCAAAATTTTTGAAAATAGGCCATAATTGAGAGATGTCACCCATATCTAATTATTCCTATTTAAAGTTAGGTCCACAATACGCGGATTCCCAATACGCGATGCCTCCTGTCGCCCCTATTCTCGCGTATTGGGGGGGCTGACTGTATTGTGATAAAAAAAGTCATGTATTATGAAAACATATATAAATAAGTGAAAAAAAGACACAATAAATTGTATATAAAACGTTTACAAAGCATATAACTAAGTGAAAGTGACACATGACATAATATTAGATGGCCAAAGTATAATAAACACCTGTGATAACGAATAATCAGTGCCTAATATAACAATAACCTACCTCAATTACTAATAAAATGTACCGTATCAAGTGAAAATGAGCATTATCAGTGACAGTGACACTCTCTCAAGCATATTTACCAAAGTGAAAGTGACACACGAACTAATATTAGATGGCCAAAGTATAATAAACACCTGTGATAACGAATAATCAGTGCCTAATATAACAATAACCTACCTCAATTACTAATAAAATGTACGGTACCGTATCAAGTGAAAATGAGCATTATCAGTGACAGTGACACTCTCTCAAGCATATTTACCAAAGTGAAAGTGACACACGAACTAATATTAGATGGCCAAAGTATAATAAACACCTGTGATAACGAATAATCAGTGCGTAATATAACAATAACCAGCCTCAATTACTCAT
Source organism: Lithodes maja (assembly GCA_037953745.1). NCBI lineage: Eukaryota > Metazoa > Arthropoda > Malacostraca > Decapoda > Lithodidae > Lithodes > Lithodes maja. Next base: position 29,928 of record JBAKBP010023244.1, read on the forward strand.
AAAAACTATGGTATCGAGTGAAAATGTGAAATATTAGTGACAATGATAGCCTAATACACATATTTTATATAATTGGACTCCAAATAACTATAATAACATCACTATCAATAAATAAAATCGCCTCCGGGAGGTAAAAAGTTTGGCGCGACGAGTGGCTAAGTGCGCAGTAGGTTAGCCAAGCCGGGGCCTGGGCCAAGGCGACGCATCCGAACGCGGGAAGATTTTCACGCATAAAAATCACTCCACTTCCCGCGCTCGCCATTATGCAATCACTTGGGCTAGAGACCTCTACTCAACGGCATTCTACACATGAAGGTTTGTGCAACATTTTTTTTTTTTTTTTATAACTTTGTGTAATGTATTTTAGGAGTAACAGGTGAATCAACATGGACCAAAATTCCTCAAAACCCCCGGTCACAGAGTACAGTCACGATCTATCCTAGCCGGGGTTGGAGGGTTAACTGTACCTTAATTCCCATCCATTCATACGCAGACGACTCAACCTTACACTACTCCTTTAGTTTTTCAGAATGCCCCAGCCAACAATTCCTCAACGACAAACGTAATGAAGCCATAGAACTCTTAAATTCTGATCTAAATACTATTTCCAATTGGGGCAGAGAAAACCTTGTTAACTTTAATGCTTCCAAAACCAAATTTCTCCATTTATCTACCCGTCAGGATCTTCCAGCGGACTATCCCTTATTCTTCAACAATACAAAAATCAACCCTTCATCTTCTCTCAATATTCTTGGTGTCTCTTTTTCTTCTGCTCTCATTTGGAAGGACCATATTACCAGTCTTGCTAAGGCAGCCTCCCAGAAGCTCGGTGTGCTCAACCGCCTTAGGGGGTTCTTTTCCCCTGCACAGCTTCTTGCTCTGTACAGGGGCATAGTGTGCCCTTGTATTGAGTATTGTTCACATGTCTGGGTAGGTTCCTCTCACACCGCTCTCCTAGACAAAGTTGAAAGGAAGGCCTTTCGTATCATTAACTCCCGTCCAGTCACTAACTCTCTGCAGTCTCTCTCTCTCCGCCGCAATGTTGCATCTCTCTTGCTATTCTATCGCTACTATAATAATCAGTGTTCCTCAGAGCTATCCCAGTGCATACCACCTCCTTTACGTAGGGCACGTGGTACCCGTCTTGCAACTCAATCCCACCCCTACTCTGTGCAACTCTCCAACCCAAGAGTGAAACGTTACTCTCAAACTTTCTTCTACTCAACAGCTGAGCTCTGGAACTCTCTCCCAGAATCAGTCTTTCCCTCTTCCTATGACTTAAATTGCTTCAAACTCCGTGTGTCCAGGCATTTTGGCTCGAACGTCCCTTGATTTTGGCCCTGTCACTCTTTCAACTATGGGGGAGGCACTCGCTATAGGCAGTAATGCCTTTTGCCTCCCTCAATCACATAGAAAAAAAAAAAAAAAAAAAAATACTGTACACGTGTTATTTTATAAATAATATGGATTTTTTTTTCCTCCATTAAGTTGTATTAATTCTACTATTCGAGCTTGAGGAGATTAGCCCGGCCTTTTCACCAAGAATATTGTTATTGGCATTTCTCGAAATTGACCCTCCTTTCACTGTGTCGAAGAATTGGGAGTGTGTGGATTCATGAGTAGGCTATGAAGGGTGTCATTATTACTACTATAATCAGACGACCTTTACTTTACTTTATAACTGTTAGTATCAGAGTATTTTACTCAGATTATGAAAGACCTCTAGTGATAGATTTAAATGTATCAATTAATCTTCAAGCTCTGACAGGTAAATTCGACATTGAGAAGTTTATGAGAACAATCGTCACTACAGTGCATTCATTCGACATATATCGACAGGCCCCGCCCGCTTCCACCAGCGCTGTAGACGAAGTAGAGCTTATCATACCACAATCTCGGACAAGTCACTTGTCACCTTACCACGGAGCTGATAAGAGCTCCAAGTAAAATTAATTATACGATGTAAGAGCGCTTTAATACATGCATATTTGCAGTTATTCTTTACTATACAATATTACCATATACCATAGTACAGATAAGTAAACTCCATTACCATTGTTACCTCGTCTACTTGGGCAGAGCAGAGGTAGAAAATTATTAAGCTAGGCTTAGCGAGCGACTGCATTTGGGTGTATAGGGTACGGTACCGTAACCGTAATGCCTCTCCCTCCCTCCCTCTCTCTCTCTCATATTGTGAAGTGATCAAAGTTGTCAATGGTCTATGAGTTGTTGTTGTTGTTGTTGTTGTCTATGTTGTTGTCTATGGGTGAAAGCCGTTGCTGGTAAACTGGTGAATGAAAGACTCCTTCAATCTTCCTGCCTTGAGTTCTGATCTTATTAATTAATGGCTTTGAAACTTTCGTTGCCTCAGAGGTTTTCTTCACCACCACATCAACTGGCTCAGTTTTCTCCTTATCAAAATACATGAATACATTCAAGACAATATTCCTGACTTGACTGACAAGTCGGGGAGAACCAGCAGGTCTGCCAGGGGTATGGGCAGGAGATGCCATCTTCCCCCTTCAGAAGACAGGAGGGAACTGAACTCGGTGAACTGACGTTTGAATGGCAGCGCAGTGACAGTTGAAACCTTGAGAGAGAAGCGTTGCCAATGTAGCTTCCTTACCGCTAGATCAAAAAGTATTTACTTGAACAAGGGAATGGAGCTGTTAAAGACAGGCTCCAGTCTTAACATTTCTTTCTCACTCGTTGATGTAGAAAGGTAGATGGCTTTGTAGGCCATATTTAATAATTTAAAATGATAAATAAATATTGACTTGATCTAGCGGCAAAATTTTACACCTAGCAATAAGAATGCTGGCTATACTCCGAATCTTTTAGCACATGTTATCAATATTGGAGTAATATTCTAGCAATATTAGGTAGGCATTTACTAGTTTGTATTCTTCTAGTTACTTCTGCAAACAGATTAAATAATATTTTTGTGCTGATTTGGTAACCCTGTTGGACACCCGTACCTCGCACAGTCATGCCAGCCGTATGATAACGGTTGGGGAAGTGGGCGGGGCCTGTCGATATATGTCGAATGAATGCACTGTAGGCTTCATCTGATTGGAAGGGATAATTAATAGATAAATGATGAAATACATGTCTAGGACTTATTATGAGGTGTTTTATCTACCAAGTCACAAGTGGTGTGTTTATCAAGATCTATCACGTGCATAAGTGGTGTCCAGTGATAAACAGTGTCGTGTTCACCGGTAGTTAACCCGGCAAGCGCGATAGGCCTCACGGAAGGAGTACAAAGGAAATCAAGCAACAACAGATCTAGTGACCCTTCTAGGTTGCTTGTCCTCCAAAACACTGAGGATCAAGTGTCCAAACAGTGGTTTAGAGTGGGTAAGGGAACATTGGAAAGGGAATTACTGCCCTGGAACTAATGTCCGTGGCAGGATTAGGAAGTTAGTAGGGGACAGATGGGTTGGTAACTGAGGGGGGGATAAAATAAAGTTATTAATTTACAAACGCAGTCAGTCGCGGGTTTGATGCGAGATATTTGTCTAGGCGGAGTTTAAATGAATCAACGGTGATGCAGTCTATAACGTTTCGGGGAAGCCCATTCCACTAGTTGACAACTCGATTGAAGAAGAAATTCTTAGATTCGTGCAAGTTAAAAGATTTACCAATAATTTTGCAACCGTTTCCCCGCGTGTAATTAGATTGATCGATAGTGAAGTACTTACTCCAGTTCATATTGTCGATGCCTTTGATGATTTTGAACACTTGAATTAAGTCGCCTCTTAATCTGCGCTGGGTTAAAGGAAATAGATTTAATTCTCTAAGACGCTCTTCGTATGGTTTGTTCTTTAGGCTAGGTATCATTTTGGTAACTCTACGTTGAACTCGTTCTAGCTTGTTTATATCTTTTTGGTAATAAGGGCACCAGGATTGAACGCAGTATTCCAGAAGAGGGCGGACTAAGGAATTGTAAAGGGTTAGGATAACTTCTTTGGATTTATGCTCAAATGACCTGCCTATAAAGCCAATTATTTTGTTTGCCTTCTTAACAACTTCTGAACATTGTTGACTCGGTTTTAGGTTACTCGATATTGTTACTCCCAGATCGGTTTCTCTGTTTACATTCTTAAGCTGAGTGCCATTCATCGAATAGTTTGCTTTCTCATTTAGGTATCCGATATGTAGTACTTTACATTTATCCGCATTGAAACTCATTTGCCAAATTTGGGCCCAACATGACAATTTATCTAGATTGTGTTGCATATCGTCAACTTGTTCTTTTGAGAGTACGCTATTTGCAATTTTTGTATCGTCAGCAAATTTTGAGATTGTACAGGTGAGACCCTCATCTATGTCGTTGATGTAAATTAGGAAGAGAATTGGTCCTAGTACCGATCCCTGGGGTACCCCGCTACTTACATTGGTCCATTTTGATGCCTTACCGTTTATAACTACTCTTTGCTTTCTGTCGCTGAGCCAATTTTCTATCCATTTCAACACACCGTCTTGTATTCCATGCGCTTTTAGTTTTAGCAGTAAACGTTTGTGGGGAACTTTGTCAAAGGCCTTTTGAAAATCAAGGTATATAATATCTACAGCTTTACTCTCATCGTAGAGGTTGAGGATATCGTGGAAGAAGTCTAAGAGGTTTGTTAACCCTCCGGCCCCGGCTATGTATTATATATATATTCCTCGAAATCCGGGTGTTTTGGCCGAAAAACGTCTAGGCTAGGCTACCGTATATTCGTTAATCAGACTGCTTCCCGCATTCCCGCGCATCCCCAAGCGTAGCTGTGTTATTTACCTGTAGAATGGCATTAAGTAGAGCTCTCTATGTCAACTGGGTGAGCTGTGATGATGATTTCATTGGAGATAACTTTATGGCCAAACCAGCCACTTTACACCACTTTTCGATACTGAACAACAACATACAGGCACACACGAACAAGCGACGCTCTCCTTCTTGTGGCCGGAGATGCGGAGCGTCGGTCCAGCCGGCTGTTGTTTACATGCGTCGGACCGAGGCGTCGGACCGACGCCTCGCACACGAAGCTCACAGGCTTTCAACCACTGGTACAATGTAGTACCACCCGGGTTCCTGGGGGCAAAAAATAATGGTACACGTGTGTACCAACCGGGTTTGAAGGGTTAAACAGGAACGTTTTTTACGAAAGCCGTGTTGAGTATCTTTAAGTATGTTATTTTCCTCTAAGTGATTTACGAGTCTGTCTCGTATGACTGTTTCTAGCATTTTACATACAACTGAGGTTAAGCTAATTGGACGATATTTACTGGATAGGGATTTGCTGCCTTTTTTGAATATCGGTGTTATGTTGGCTAGCTTCCACTGATCGGGCATAGTTCCAGACTGCAAGGATTTATTGAATAGTAATGTCAGTGGTTTAGAGAGCTCATCCTTAGCTTCCTTTAGAACTCTAGGCGAGATTGTATCAGGTCCAGGCGTTTTATTTACCTTGAGTTTATCTAAACAATTCAATACTTCTCTCTCTGTAACGGTGATATTGCTTAGAACATCTGAATTATCAATCTGAATCGGCGAAGGTGTAGGGATATCACTGAGGTCTTCTGTTGTAAAAACTGATGCAAAGAAGGTATTGAGGGCATTACTCATTTGTTCTTCGTCTTTGGTGTATTCTCCATTTTCATCGACTAACGGTCCAACAGTTGAAGTAACTACTTTTTTCTTTCTGATATAACTATAGAATTCATTCGGGTTTGTTTTACTTTGATTCGCAATATGTAACTCTAAGGTCTTTTTACTTTGCTTAATTAACTTTTTGGCTTTGCGTCGTAGCTCTACAAATTTCACCCGTTCTTCGTCATTTTGTGAGGATTTTAATCTATCATTAGCAAATGTTTTAGCAAGCAGGCAGTTTGAAATATCTTTATTCCACCATTTGGGCTTATTATTATGGCCTGGACGCCGAGTTTTCGATGGTATGCAGTCTTGCACTGCTTTTAGGTAAGTGGCTTCGAATAACTTCCAAGATGTATTTATGTCGTTATTGTGAATTAAAAAGCTCCAGTCAGTTTCTTTAAACATAGCTCTAAGTTTATGGAAATTTGCTTTCTTGAAATTAGGGACTTTTTCGATGCTACTATTTGGTTCGTTACTAGTAAACTTTAAAGTGAAAGTTATCGTATGATGGTCGCTGTTACTGAATTCATCACCAACATTCAAATTCTCTATTAATTCTTCTTTTGTTGCAAGTACAATGTCAAGAACGTTATTACCACGGGTCGGCGTTCCAACAAATTGATAAAGCGAACTCTCTTGCAAGTTTGTATACAAGTCATGTCCGGAGTGTGAAGTAAGAGTATCGCCCCACTTGGTCACAGGTAAATTAAAGTCACCAAAAATTACGGTATCTTGTGAGTTACTTACATCTGCAATTTGTTCGTAAATTTCTCGGTCAGTTTGCACTGATTGAGCTGGAGGTCTGTATATTAATGCAAGTATTATTTTGGTACCTTTATTATTCTTTATTAGCACAAAAGATGCGTCGACGTTCACAATTTGAGGTTTTGACAAGAGGGTAGGGTTAAGACTTTCTTTGATATAAAGTAAAACGCCACCTCCATTTCGATTTATTCGGCTTTTCTCAAACATTACATAACCGGGAAGTGAATACTCTGCTAAAAAGTCTCTATCTTCTGTATTGAGCCAAGATTCTGTTATGCCAATCACATCATAATTTTCTGTAAACACTAGCTCCTCTAAATCTGAAAATTTATTGCGTATGCTACGAGCGTTTGCATAGAAAACCTTTAAATTTGTTATTTTAGAACTCACGGAACGCGCTTTAATAATATTTTTGGTTCTTGTCGGATCTACATTTATGTTCATGGCTGTCGTCGGTCCTCGCTGTCTCCGGTCCTTATTGCTGGTGGTCCTTGGTTGCCTCTGTTTTTTTCTTGGCGTTGGATGATTTATGTCACTGCTGCTTCTTCTCGGATGGCGTTTTTTGATCCATGGCTGCGGACTGCTTCGTGTAGGAGACGACCCATGCGTGCTGAACCCACAGGGTTTAGATGAGTGCCATCCTTGCGGAACAGAGTAGGCTGGTTGTAGAAGTTGTCCCAGAGGTTGATGAATTCAACTTCTTCCCTCAGACACAAATGTTTTAGTCGGCTATTTGTGCTGAAGGCCTTGTCGTAGAATTTGTCAGGTGCGTCGATCTTGGGGAGAATGCCTGAGATGATGATATTCCTTGACTTGTTTTTGTAGTGCTGGATCATCTTGCGATATTTCTCCATCAACTCTTCGGATCTGGTGCGCATGACGTCATTTGAACCAGCATGGATGACAAAAAGGGTATTTTCATTTGCATCCTTTGTGGTATCTTCGAAGGCTTC
>JBAKBP010023245.1:0-37283 GCA_037953745.1 Lithodes maja
GGATGGGCAGATAGAGGGATGGGTAGATAGAGGGATGGGTAGATAGAGGGATGGGTAGATAGAGGGATGGGTAGATAGAGGGATGGGCAGATAGAGGGATGGGTAGATAGAGGGATGGGTAGATAGAGGGATGGGTAGATAGAGGGAGGGGTTGATAGAGGGATGGGCAGATAGAGGGATGGGCAGATAGAGGGATGGGTAGATAGAGGGATGGGTAGATAGAGGGATGGGTAGATAGAGGGATGGGTAGATAGAGGGATGGGCAGATAGAGGGATGGGTAGATAGAGGGATGGGTAGATAGAGGGATGGGTAGATAGAGGGATTGGTAGATAGAGGGATGGGTAGATAGATTATTAACCCAGCCCACCTCACTGTTTTCTCTTTCTCCCCCCCTCTCTCTTTGGCTTATATCCATTCGGCCCCACTCAGCCTACTATTTTAAGACGTTTACCCCCATCCAAGTGTCAATATTTTCCTGGCGAGCGGTAGCGAGCCAGCGTATAAATATTTTGGTTTTGACAGCAAGCTAAATTTGTACATTTTTCGATAGCAAAATGTCTCCGGCGAAGCCTGATTTCTCCATACAATGCTGGCTCGCTATCGCTCGCCAGGAAGAAATCGACACCTAGATGAGGATAAACGTCTTAAAACAGTTGGCTGAATGGATACAAGCCAGAGAAAGCGAGCAAAGGAGAGAAAGATAAAAAAAAAGCCGGTGACCCCCTTTAAGGGGAGGTATTTAGTTAGTTCCCTAGACCTCCATCAAGCTTAAAAGTACACCCCCTTGAGTCCCTTTCAAGATAAATTTGTACATTTTTCGGTAGAAAAATGTACCGGCCGAAGGCCGGTTCCTCTTAAATTACAGGCTCGCTATCGCTCGCCAGGATAAAATCGACACCTGAATTGCACGAAAGGTCTTAATATGGGGTGAAAGTTCTTAAAATCGCGAAACTAATGGGGCAAACGTTTTATAATATCAAAATCAATGGGGCTAAACATGAGGGAGAAAGGGGTCAAGAAAAAAATCCCTCAAGTGGAGATCTGCCCTTAAGAGTGTTTTTCTGGACCCTTTTCTCCCTCATGCTTAGACCCATTAGTTTTACGGTTTTAAAACGCTCGCCCCATTAGCTTGGCGATGGTAAGATCTTTCACCACATTTCTTTGTCAATTGCAAGACCTTTCGTGCCATTTAGGTGTCGATTTGTTCCTGGCAAGCGATAATGAGCCTGCAGTTTAGGAGGAACCGGCCTTCGGGGGGACATTTTGCTACCGAAATCTGCACACATTTATCTTGAGGGGGGGGGGGGGGGGTCTTAGGGGAATATTTTTAAGCTTGAAGTAGGTCTAGGGAGCAAACTTAAAAACTTTCCATTAATTGATATGTCTCATTTGAATCAAGTCCCTACATATTCTGCGTACACAACATTTGAATCAAGTCCCTACATATTCTGCGTACACAACATTTGAATAAAGTCCCTACATATTCTGCGTACACAACATTTGAATCAAGTCCCTACATATTCTGCGTACACAACATTTGAATCAAGTCCCTACATATTCTGTGTACACAACATTTGAATGAAGTCCCTACATATTCTGCGTACACAACATTTGAATCAAGTCCCTACATATTCTGCGTACACAACATTTGAATCAAGTCTCTACATATTCTGCGTACACAACATTTGAAACTATATATCAGACGATAGTAACAATTAAACCGTTTTCATTGTAGAAAGAACCTGGCATATTTGTGAGTGAAGTAAACTATTAGAATACATAGACTGTAACAAAATCTCTACACATTTCAAGATTGCTCATTTGTACAATTAGTAACAGTGTCATTAATCAGACATTCATTAATTAGGCATATGATCATTACCGAACAAATACTGTAGATAAACCAATCGCCCTTAAATTGTTCATTGTTACGCTAAACTATTATTACACACTTTGTACGTGTTCCAGTTGTTGATACAGTTTATGGTGTTCTGTATCCCACACGAAATGCTTACAGTGTACAGTTGACCACATAAGTTTTGTTCCTCGTTGTGATCTTATGTAGGACAGTAAAATAGTATGTTCTATATTCCAACTACTCCCTCTCGGGCATAGGCTGATAGCCTTTACACTCTACCGCTGAACACGGTGAGGCCTGTGAGGTCTAGGGAGTGAGACATGCGAAGCAGCTATTCACGGCTCGAACCCAACTCCATCTCTGAAGCTGCTTCACCTCTGCGCTTCACAGTCTCACTCCCCAGACTCGGACCCTCACTCTCAAAACGCCACCTATTGAGCAATTAACTCACTAGGCATTGGCCCCCTGTAGCATATTTTGAATATGGGAATATTCATACAGTGCTATTTAATCAGGGAACAATGAGGGTATTTTGTTTTGGCATTTCGGTGTGCTGTGGTAATTCACTGAACCTAGGTACAGCACAAATTCCGTCCCAATAATATCTTCCCATTGACATATTGGGATTCGAACCCGGGTCCATTGGATTACCAGTCCAGTGGCAAGACCCCTCTGCCACACCTCCCCTGAATTGTGAGTGTGCTGTCATATAAATATCAGTTGACTAATCAGGTGAGTTAACCACTACATAAGTAACTATATCCGCAATTCAATCATGCGCATTATATTCCTATTATAACATCACGGAGAGAAACAACGTATGTGCGCAACTGTACATGTAGTGCTTGCTAATACAATATGTGCGCAACTGTACATGTAGTGCTTGCTAATACAATATGTGCGCAACTGTACATGTATTGCTTGCTAATACAATATGTGCGCAACTGTACATGTAGTGCTTGCTAATACAATATGTGCGCAACTGTACATGTAGTGCTTGCTAATACAATATGTGCGCAACTGTACATGTAGTGCTTGCTAATACAATATGTGCGCAACTGTACATGTAGTGCTTGCTAATACAATATGTGCGCAACTGTACATGTAGTGCTTGCTAATACAATATGTGCGCAACTGTACATGTAGTGCTTGCTAATACAATATGTGCGCAACTGTACATGTAGTGCTTGCTAATATAATATGTGCGCAACTGTACATGTAGTGCTTGCTAATACAATAGCTAAATACAAAAACAAAACAAATCCCAATACCACTGACTTATCATAAAACATATTTTGTGATACCATTTCATATATATTATCTCTCTTAACCCGTACAGCCCCAGCGACGCGTCTGACGCGTCGGCGATGTATGTAATGCACAGCCCCAGAGACGCGTCTGGCGCGTCACCCTAATTGCGCCGACCGTAACCTCAGGTGTAGCCACTCAAGAGGGCTCAGATTTGTATGGGAACTGTGTACGTATCCCACGCAACCCAACCGTGCCGATGGTTGAAAACTCTCAAAGTCCACGTGCGTGCACGTGAGCGCGCAATAACATGTTTTTTTGGGGTAATTGCCTTCAATTTTTTACTCTTGTAAAATACGTTTTCGGGGGCTCTGTAGGACCATTCTTTAAGCTTTTTGAGCGGTTTTTCGTGGTTTTTCCTTCATTCCTAACCCATTCGCTATTGTTTCTGGAATAAAACTATTTTTTGAAAACCGGCCGGGTTCTGGTGAACAAACATTACAAAACTAGCCGGGGCTCCATGGGTTAAACATTGCCTCATGAGTATTATCAAAGTTTTCCATTAGCATTTCATCAACGACACACTCACATTTTTCATAAAGTGACTGTCTTATTAAAAATATCAAATCCCTTGCAATATGAGAAATACATTTGTTTCACTGTAAACATGAGACAATATTTTTGTTTCTATGTGAATGAGGGAGACAAAAGGCAAGACTGCCTGTGACGAGTGCCTCCCCCAGAGTTATTAGAGTGACCTGGCCAAAATCAAGGAACGTTCGAGCCAAAATGTCTGGACACACGGAGTTTGAAACAATTTAAGTCATAGGATGAGGGAAAGATGGATTCAAGGAGAGAGTTCCAGAGCTCAGCTGTTGAATATAAGAATGATTGGGAGTAACGTTTCATGCTTGAGTTGGAGAGTTGTACAGAGTAGGGGTGGGATTGTGTTGCAAGACGGGTACTATGTACCCTTCGTAGAGGAGGTGGTATGCACTGAAAGAGCTCTGAGGAACACTGATTATTTTAGTAGCGATAGAATAACGAGAGATGCAACATTGCGGCGAAGAGAGAGAGATTGCAGAGAGTCGTTAAGTTGACGGGAGTTAATGATACGAAAGGCTTTCCTTTCTACTTTGTTTAGAAGTGCTGTGTGAGAGGATCCTACCCACACATGTGAACAATACTCAATACAAGGACGCACTGTGCCCCTGTACAGAGCAAGAAGCCGAGCAAGGGTAAAGAACCCCTTGAGGCGGTTGATCATCCTCCTTTCGGGACTTCGGTGAGACCTTTTCTATTGCGTTAGACATATCGAAGGCGTTCGATAGAGTTTGACACAAATCTCTAATTTCTAAACTACCCTACTTCGGTTTCTATCCCTCCATCTGTGCCTTTGGGTCTTTGGGTCTAATTTCAATTATAGAATTATGTTCCTTCCAACAACCAACTATACTCCTAAAATCGATTAATGAAATTTACAAACACATGTGGCAGTCCGTGGATTCGAATCCAGGATGCTCACACCGAAAATCAACACCTTATACATCGCACCACGAAGACAGTTAAAGAATGGTGGACACTGCCTACGATTTATTATGCAACTTCGAATCCTGCATATCAATCTAAGCATGTACACACATCCCAACTGCAACTCACGTAGGCTATGCATATGTGAATGGAAAGGGCAATTAATGGGGCCTTAACCACTAGGGAAGTCCTCTCGATAAATTACCCCTGAACCAATATCAATTATTATGTTCCTTCCAACAACCATCTATACTCCTAAAATCGATTAATGAAATTTACAAACACATGTGGCAGTCCGTGGATTCGAATCAAAGATGCTCACACCGAAAATCAACACCTTATGCATCGCACCACGAAGACAGTTAAAGAATGGTGGACACTGCCTACGATTTATTATGCAACTTCGAATCCTGCATATCAATCTAAGCATGTGCACACATCCCAACTGCAACTCACGTAGGCTATGCATATGTGAATGGAAAGAGCAATTAATGGGGCCTTAACCACTAGGGAAGTCCTCTCGATAAATTACCCCTGAACCAATATCAATTATGTTCCTTCCAACAACCAACTATACTCCTAAAATCGATTAATGAAATTTACAAACACATGTGGCAGTCCGTGGATTCGAATCTAGGATGCTCACACCGAAAATCAACACCTTATGTATCGCACCACGAAGACAGTTAAAGAATGGTGGACACTGCCTACGATTTATTAGGCAACTTCGAATCCTGCATATCAATCTAAGCATGTACACACATCCCATCTGCAACTCACGTAGGCTGTGCATATGTGAATGGAAAGTGCAATTAATGGGGCCTTAACCACTAGGGAAGTCCTCTCGATAAATTACCCCTGAACCATTATCAATTATGTTCCTTCCAACAACCAACTATACTCCTAAAATCGATTAATGAAATTTACAAACACATGTGACAGTCCGTGGATTCGAATCCAGGATGCTCACACCAAAAATCAACACCATATGCATCGCACCACGAAGACAGTTAAAGAATGGTGGACACTGCCTACGATTTATTATGCAACTTCGAATCCTGCATATCAATCTAAGCATGTACACACATCCCAACTGCAACTCACGTAGGCTATGCATATGTGAATGGAAAGAGCAATTAATGGGGCCTTAACCACGAGGGAAGTCCTCTCAATAAATTACCCCTGAACCAATATCAATTATGTTCCTTCCAACAACCAAATTTATTAGTGGCCCCTCCATCATTGACGAACATGCCTATTACATAAGGCATCCTCTTCAAACACTAATCCGCCGTAGTTTGAATCTACCGCGCAGAGCATTTAAAAACTGAGGAGCCTTCATCATGAGCGCACGCGACCTCACTCATGGCTTCAGTCATTATGAATTGGGTTCTCACTACGAAAAAACTTCGTAAAAAATAAAAACAAAAAGAAAATAAGAATAACTAGCTAATAAGCTTTCCATCATATCGTGGATGTACTTGTGTGGATCTCTGACCAGACGCTGATTCAGGCGTCATTCCTCCTTCTCTGCTCTGCGCTCAGCCTGCCCGGACGTGTCTCCCCACGCTCCGCTGGTTCCGCATTTGTTGCGTCCCTAGTGAGTTTTTTCTCATTTGTTTACTCCGGGATGTATCGAGTAAGGTTAGGATATGCGTAGCAGGAGTGTCCTGGGCTGGTTGCCCGCAGTGCAGTGTATTTTGGAGTCGTGTGTTTGGGGCGTCTATTTCGGACGTACCCTCGTGGTCCTGTTGTGGACATGTGAACTTTTTCACAGTTAGTTAGCTTGTGGTGCAGGCGGCTTTCATTACGCGTTATTTAGTGCTGCCTTTTATCTTTCTGATGAGGCAAGCTTTGCTTCTGACGTTCCCTGCGTTATTTTCTTCACTTAGTGAAGTTTTTTCTGGGTTCCGAGTCAGTCTTCCCTTTGTCGGAAGTTTTTCTACAAGTGGTGTGTTGGCGATGGTTCCTGTTGTGATATTCCCAGTGTTTTGTGTATATTTCAACTTTTCCTATTCCGTCTACTTAGGCCTAGCCAGCCGCTCGTAGTTTTGCCACATGTACAAGTGTTATTGTTTATTATGTATAAATATACCCTACTGTGCCATGTGTGTCCGGGTTTTAGTTGTGTATTGGCTAATTCCTCGGACTATGTTTGTTTCCTGGTTTAGTTGTGTATTGGCTAATTCCACGGATTATTATTGTATTCTTAGGTTAGTCGTGCGTGGCTTCCTTCGTGTACAGTGTACGTTCAGATGGTGTCTGATCGGGGTGGGTGTCCTTCCGGCGGGTTTTTTCTCGGTTTCACCATGATAAAACCCGGCCGAGAGCCGTGTTAGGCCACACGTGGTTTTTAACACAGGTTTGTGTCCCCGGCGATGAGGTGTCTGTGGCTCTCCAGGACTGCGTCTCTGTTGGTACCTGGTTTCAGGCCCATTTTGATTCCCGGCGGACTGGCTGTTCCCATCTATAAAACTTTGTTCTTGCGAACATACGTTATGTAGTTTTTCTACCAGGTTTTACAAAAACCACATGAAAAACCTAGCTGTTGTTAAGGGCTTTCCTACCCGGCGATCTTTTACAAAGATGTGGGGACAGGAACTTATGGGGTTAACGTTTGACATCTCACCCGGCGGGTGTACCTTGGAAGGGTGGGATAATCTATTAAGTCATTCAGTGAATTAACCATTCCATTCTTAAGCAATACTGTTTGTATCGCCGCCTTTATTTTTACGGCAATTGAAGGTTCAATTAGAGTTAAAAAATCGTTTTTTCACACCCGGCGGGTGCTCCTAGTTGGAGGAAATAAGGAATTTTCAAATTCATTTTCGATTTAACTACTTAATTCAGTGATACATTTAGGTATCGCCGCCTTCAATTTTACGGCGATCTTTTTGTGACAATTCGTTAGAAATCAGATCTCGTGTCAGCCTGCCCTGTGTTATTATACAAATAATATTTCAAGGGCCGGCGTCTTTATGGGGGGTTGTTTTTGTTCCATTATTGAATCTTGAGACAGTCGCCACCAGAAAGACTATAATCGCCATGCTGGACCGATATTATGTCAGAGGGTATTCTTCACTTTCTTCAAAAGATTTGTTTAGATATTCTGAAACCCCGCCGCGTAGCGAGCTGTGTTCGTTGTGTCATCACATCTCGTTATCCGGTGGGCTATTAACACTTGTGTGCGAACATGTTGGATTAACCTTATGAGCATTAATTCCTGGAAATTTTATTTTTTTCCAGAGCTGGGCTCCGGCGGACCAATACAGACCCGGCGGTAGTTTCCACACCAGTCTCTGTCATGGCTACCGTGGCCCCAGTCTTTGCTTTATGCACTACCCCTGCTTGTGCTGGTATCCCTATTTTTGCGCATACCCTTTGCATAAGGTGTGTTAAATGTCTAGACCGTTCAAGGGGTCTCTGGGTTATGCGTAATTGTTCTTTTTGCTCCCAATTAGCTATAGAAGTCCTTTGCGATAATGATAAGACCGCAGCAGTAGCGTTACGAGAAGTAAGGCAACAGATGTCAGCCTACACTACGATTGTTGCTCATAAATCACTTCAATGTGATAACGTCCCTCTTTGGGATAAGTTATTATCTGAACACCCTCCCCCTAAACGTTCCTCTAGAGTCACGAGTCATACACCGGCGGAGACTGGTCAGGGTTCTGTATCTTCTGCGGCTACACCCAAACGTCCACGAGAGCCTACACCTCCGGCATCCGCCTCATCATCTCGGGCGAGATCTCGGTCCAGGTCACCTCTCAGACAACAGTCATCTAGTCTTGCCTCTTCACCGGCGAGTAAGAAGAGTAGGACGGAAAGTTCCACCAGTGGTCACGGCGATGATTCCTCGAAATCTAAGAATAGTTCACGATCACATTGTAGCCATAAATCCTCCAAAAAGGATTCACATAAAAAGAAGTCCTCCCTACATTCACAAGTTCCTAGTACCTCTCTTCATACCTCTACCCCAGACAGAGTTTGTGTTAGGTCTCAGGGGTCCAGTGAGGTGCCTGTCCTTAAAGAGGATTTACCCATAAATATTTTGACCCTGGAATTGGAAAATTCGGGGGGGTTCAAGTCGTGATAATGTGTCTGACTCTCAAGAAAGTGTAGGCCAAGGCCTCGGGGTTTGGCGTTTTGCTCAGCCAGGGCCCGACCACCCACGTTCGACTCAAACGAGTCACACAGTAGCTGATGTCCACAGGGACGCGGCGATCCCATCCTCTATTCCTGACTTGTCTTGGCAGCAAGGTACCCCGGCTTCGGAGGGATCTTCTCAGGAAGAGAAAGACGAAGTTTCAATAATTTCGGAAATGGAAGGGCAAGAGTCAGGCTCAAGCTTAGACGCCGCGCAGGATATTAATGATTCACCTGTAAGTTCATCTTCAAATCAATTTGTTACTGCGCAAGAAATTAATGGGCTGCTTACTCAGGCTTTATCTAGATTTTTTGGCCAACAACAGGAGGCCCCCACGTTCGACTTGGGGGCTCCCACGACAAGTTCTACGGTACGGCCTCTGATGACTTCGATTGTCTTATCTAAGATCCCTAACCCTCCCACTATGTCAACATCAGTAGCTACCAAGCCTGCTACGGCGGCATTAACAACTTCCAATGTCAGGGTCATCACGGATGTTAATCCACCCCCTCTAGACAAAGCACCTGTTAGAAAGGTAGCCATGCCCTTGCTTTATGGACCAGACGAGTCTTGGGTCCTTTTGACCCCCACTAAACCAGAGTTGGCCCAGCCTACCTTGTCAGGGGAGCTCCCAGTACCGAGTGAGTGGGTCATCCAAGGCAACAAATCAAAGAAATTAAGGGCCTTGGATAATTTGGGAAATGTACTAGATGTAAACATTAAGGCCATACCTAGTTATTATCACCAAGACTATTTTGTGTATGCTACTAAGCCAGCTTTACCCCCTGCCTCAGCTTCAAAGCTATTTTCAGACTGGTCTAAGCTGGATGGGTTTAACGATATTAAGACTTTGTCAGCTCTCACTCCTGAACTTGATTTACAGACCGTCACAGACGAAGCAGCTAATCCTGTTTTGAAGGTGGGGCAGTTGGGTCCAGGACCTTGGGTAGATTGGGAAATAGAAGCTCAAAACTTTGCAACAACATTTACTTCGAAATCTTCCCACCAGATCCCTCAAGATACTCATTCGTGGTTCTCCATGCCTGTAGGGTCTGCAGGCGGAGTCCCGTCAGCTTTGTTTTCTTTCCTAGCTGCCCCTAAAATTAATCTTTGTGAGCTGAAAGACCCTTTCACTACCCCTACCCCTACTCACCTAGACAGAGAATTTAGGCTCAGGGGGAAAGCTTTTCGCCTGTTCTCCCAATACATAGTGTCTCAACAGGTGGCTAAGTCTTTACTACGGTCTACTCAGGCAATCGCAGATGCGAATACCAGAAGATCGGTTGAATTGTCCCGGCGACTGCTCCTCCAGTCGTCAATCCAATCCTTGGGTGACATACGCACCGCCTTGCTTGAGGCGGTACGAGCAAGACAAGATCTCGGAATGTCTTTAGTTCGCAAGCTACCTGATCGCATTGCGAATCAGGTGGTCATGTCACCAGTGCTTACTCCCTCTCTAATGTCCCCTGAAGTGTGGAGAACGGTGTTCAATATGGCACAGGCTTTTAAGCACAGTCTCACCCCTTCTAAGAAACCTACATTTAACTTTCCCAAACCCAGGCCAACTACTAAAGCTCAGCCAGGGGGATCTAAGCCCTTTCTTCCGCCTAAATCTTCCCACTCCTTCCAAGGTCAGTACAGGCATAAACAGGGTAGGTTTTCAGGTCAGAGAGGACGCGGACAGCATAAGCCAGGTCAGGGCCAGTCATCGGCCAGCACCAGCCAGCCGGCAAAGCGTCCAGCACCACCAACCCCACCATCAAAAAACTAAGAAGTCTCTCTCACTCCCGGTGCCAACTTTAAGGCCGGAGGACCCGAGGGTAGTACAGCCGGCGAACCCTTGTCTGCTAACTGGGTCGTTCCGAATGTGTCACCAGGCATGGCCATTAAACACTTGGGCACGGATGGTGGCTCGCAAAGGCATCACTTGGCGGTGGCTCCGGCGACCTCGCTTACGTCAGCCGACAACGGCGAATTTTGTTTCTTTAGAGGTGGAGTCACTGGTCCAGGAAATGATTGTCAAGAATGTCATCATCCCGGTCCCCCCAAATTACCCTGTATTCACGTCCAAACTATTTTTGGTTCCCAAAAGGGACAGTGTTCAGATGAGGCCGGTCGTAGACCTGTCTTACCTGAACCTTCACATTCACAACGAATCTTTCAGAATGTTAACTGTACACCAAATCAGGCTAACACTTCCGCCGGGAGGTTGGATGTGCTCACTAGACCTGACAGACGCCTATTGGCACGTATCGGTCAACAAAAGATTTCAAAGGTTTTTGGCCTTAAGGATCAGGCACCAAAATTTTGTTTTTCAAAGGATGCCGTTCGGTTTGAACCTAGCACCTCGATTATTCACGAAATTAGTCCGGCAAGCCCTGATGCCATTGTTAAAACAGGGGATTAGAGTGTTGTGGTATCTGGACGACTGGCTGGTGGTGGCAGAGACACAACATTTATGCATAAAACATGTCAATATTATTTTAAATCATGTCAAAACTCTAGGCTTCAAGGTAAATCTGGTAAAGTCAAACCTTGTTCCCTCACGAGTAATTCAGTGGATTGGGCTGGTCTGGGACACAGCCGCTTTCACTCTGACTCAGAGTGTGGACAATCGCAACAGGTTTCGCAGGAAACTGTTCATGTTTCTTCACAGTCTGACTACGACGCGAAGGGTCTGGGAATCTCTGGTCGGCTCTCTCAACTGGATTCAACTAACTGTCAAGTTGGGCCGGTTGAAAGTAAAACGACTAATATTGGAAGGCAACAAATATTTCCCGCTCTTACCGGCGGAAAAATTATGGCCCATCCCGAAATTAATCCACACCTTACTAGCGGTCTGGGCAAAGAGGGAAACGTTGTACTCAATAATGTCATGGATTTCTCCTCCACCAACGGTATGGATAGACACGGATGCGTCAGGCACAATAGGTTGGGGATTTCAATCAAATCAGGGGCACCAGGGTCACGGCTTTGGTCCCACTTAGAAATCTCTCACATCAATGTCAAAGAATTACTAGTCCCCTTGTATTTCCTTCAGGCTCACGGCCCGGCATTACGGGGCAAGTCGGTGGCCTTCAGAATGGACAATCTGAATGCGGTTCACTGTATTCAGAAGCAAGGATCAACGAGGTCCAGGGGGTTGCTAAACGTGTCGGAAGAGATTTTTACTCTAGCCAACAGACTAGAAATTTACCTTCACGCATCTTATCTCCCAGGCGTAGCGAACGTCTGGGCAGACGCTCTGTCCCGGAGACAGAGCACAACAGTAGAATGGGAGCTCAAGCAACCCATTTTCAACCTAATGATTGCAGAGCTCTCCCATCCACAAGTGGATCTTTTTGCGTCCGAGGAGACTCACAAACTCCCTCTATACCTCGCCCGCCGGTCGATAACGCCGGCAGGGGGGCCAGACGCCCTAGTGACGGACTGGAACAGATGGAGCTCCATTTATCTGTTTCCACCGCCAGATGCGTCACTAATGTGCCACGTAGTGAACAAACTACGAGATTATCGAGGCATAGTCTCGCTAATCGCGCCCCTGTGGCCGGCGCAGTTGTGGTACCAGCAATTGAAAACGTGGTGCCCGGACCCGGTATCGCTCCCGGTCGGGTATTTCCACTTAGACACGATTGGCAACCTAGCGACCTCGCTGACTTTTGCATTATGGACATTCAAAAGGCCAAGTGGCTGGCACCATACGGTAGAGATGTGACTAATAAATTAATAAATCAATATACTCAGTCTACGAAACGTCAGTATCACTCGCATTGGCAAGCCTTTACTTCCTGGATTGTCAGAACGGAACAGAATGTGCCGTCAGTGGCTTTAATTTTCAATTACTTGAATTATCTGTTTGAACAGAAACATTTATCAGTGGTAACATTAAAAAATCACTTGACTGCAATTAGAGTGCCCTTTTTAGACCTGACAGGTCTTTCCATACCGGTGGCGGAAGAAACAGGTTTTATGAGAGCTTGTTTTAAACTTCGCCCACCTCCCCGTCAGCTCATGCCTACTTGGTCTCTCGACAAAGCTTTGTCTTTACTTCACTCTCGTCTGTACCAAAATACTGCAGACTTTGCTTTATTCTTTAAAAAGGCGGTTTTCCTTATGGCTTTGGCCACCGGGAACAGAGTGTCTGAGCTGGCGGCGATGAGCAACACACCCAATTGCCTTAGGTTTGGTAGACTTAACGAATGTATTTACATTGCGCCTTCCCCAGGTTTTGTAGCCAAGAATGAGCACAGTGCACACGTGTTTTCAGAGTTCACGGTGCCAGCATTAAAAAGGGGAAAGGTGCATCATAATCTATGTCCAGTGCAAGCCCTAACCAAATATTTGAGAGTAGCTCCTCTAAACCCCCAAGGTGCTTTATGGGTAGCAAGTACGGGTAAACGCTTACTTAAACGGCGATTAGCCTCTCTTCTGGTCGAAGTCATTAAAGAGAGTAATCCCGGCGTGGTGGGTAGGGCCCACGATTTACGCAAATGGGCAGCCTCTTTACGTTTCCTGAAAAACTTTTCAGTGGAAGATATCGCGTCCACTCAATTGTGGGCGTCTAATCATACGTTTTTGTCTAGATACTGTCAGTTGCTCTAGATAAACCTTCCTTACCATGTATAGCTTTAAGGCAGAGGGTCTAGGTGGCCCTACAGTCACTTTTGTTTATTTTCACAAAGGGGGGGGGGGGGGTGCAGTCAGTTGACATAGGACACCCTAGACCCCGCCGGAGTATGAGAGCTGTGATACAAATGTAAGGTTAATGTGATATAAAATTTTCTCAGAGAGAAATTGTGCTAGTACAATGTTAGTACAAAACAACAGGGTTGTTATAGTAGTGTTAACTGCGAAAGCAATTTAATTTTAGAATCAGTGGAGATCCTTTGCAATTTATCTCCACGATTACGTTGGGGTTTATGATGTGTGCATATAAGCTTATAACTTGTTATTTTTGTCACCACTCGTTGAGTGGGGTGCCTTTGTAACTACAGATCTGTGTTCAGAATCTTTAGGGTTACCCATTTTGTCAGGCAGGCTTCTTTGAAGCACGCACCTGCCTGAACCCCCTTTTTCTTGTATTTTTTCGGCGACGCCAATGATTAAATATATTTTTCAAGAATAAGAATACTATGTGGTTGTTTTTATTATCTACTTTTCTAGAGTTATGATATGATTACGAATGTCCCCCTCCAGTCTTAGAAATCAGGCATGTTCGTCAATGATGGAGGGGCCACTAATAAATTATAGGTTTGACTCCTGTAAGGAGATAAAGAAAACCTAATATTTAGTAGTGGCCCCGTAATCATTGACGACTGGGGCCCTCCCGACCGTCTCCTTCCCATTCGTTGATGTATTAAGGATCTTGGTTTACTTGATATGTCAGTGAAGGAGGAATGACGCCTGAATCAGCGTCTGGTCAGAGATCCACACAAGTACATCCACGATATGATGGAAAGCTTATTAGATAGTTATTCTTATTTTCTTTTTGTTTTTATTTTTTACGAAGTTTTTTCGTAGTGAGAACCCAATTCATAATGACTGAAGCCATGAGTGAGGTCGCGTGCGCTCATGATGAAGGCTCCTCACTTTTTAAATGCTCTGCGCGGTAGATTCAAACTACGGCGGATTAGTGTTTGAAAAGGATGCCTTATGTAATAGGCATGTTCGTCAATGATTACGGGGCCACTACTAAATATTAGGTTTTCTTTATCTCCTTACAAGAGTCAAACCTATACTATACTCCTAAAATCGATAAATGAAATTTACAAACACATGTGGCAGTCCGTGGATTCGAATCCAGGATGGTCACACCGAAAATCAACACCTTATGCATCGCACCACGAAGACAGTTAAAGAATGGTGGACACTGCCTACGATTTATTATGCAACTTCGAATCCTGCATATCAATCTAAGCATGTACACCCATCCCAACTGCAACTCACGTAGGCTATGCATATGTGAATGGAAAGAGCAATTAATGGGGCCTTAACCACTAGGCAAGTCCTCTCGATAAATTACCCCTGAACCAATATCAATTATTATGTTCCTTCCAACAACCAACTATACTCCTAAAATCGATTAATGAAATTTACAAACACATGTGGCAGTCCGTGGATTCGAATCCAGGATGCTCACACCGAAAATCAACACCTTATGCATCGCACCACGAAGACAGTTAAAGAATGGTGGACACTGCCTACGATTTATTATGCAACTTCGAATCCTGCATATCAATCTAAGCATGTACACGCATCCCAACTGCAACTCACGTAGGCTATGCATATGTGAATGGAAAGAGCAATCAATGGGGCCTTAACCACTAGGGAAGTCTTCTCGATAAATTACCCCTGAACCAATATCATCAGTAATAAAAAAGATAAATATAACTATTGTTTTATTTCGACCAATGAACTTAAAGTGGGACCAGTTAATCGAGAACGTACAATTTGTCAATGGTTAGATCTGGATAATTAGCTGAATGTAAAGACCATACATATAATGATATAACTAATTTCAATTGTTATTATTTGTATTATCATTTTTGTTGTAGTAGATAATTTATAAATTATCGATACTATTAGCGTTGGAATAATTCGACAGTTGTTCGGAAGTACTGTATGTACTTTATTTAATTACCTCAAAGACAATCAATATTTCTCATAGCTAATGCTTCTCGATCCGGATGGAAATACGTTCAAACTGGATGAATTTGAGTACTTACGATAATACAGTATAAATTGTCCTTCGGAGTTTTAAGTTCCCTTTACAACCTATCTGTACGATCGCTATTCAGAGTTTGACTTACTTCGATTTCGTTCTCAAGGCACCATAACTATTAATCATATCAAAAGAAACTATGCAATAAAGTGTATCCTTATTTCGTATGATAGATATTACGCGCGATCGATCGATAGCATGTCTTCCATGAGGTTATATCTATAGTGATAAGATAGTTTCCTTAAAACAGAATTTTTTCCAAATGGGGAGGCTTCATTTCCCGTCTTATCTAATACTCCAGCTAAAGCTCTACTATCACAAATCCTATTGTTCTAGCCTTCAGAGGTTGCAGGTATCATTAGGTTATTACCTACTTCTCTGATCAAGTTAGATTCTAAGTAGTTCACTCGCCTGATCAGCCTAGACTCATGTGATAGCTGGGTTCGTACACTTACAGTTTCTTACAGTAGATCCTCTGGAAAAAGGCAAACTATGCCTGTGTATCCAGCTCAGTACCAGTACTTGCACTGCTGCGGTCGTTCACGGTGTTGGCGGCGGCAGTAGCAGACGCAACATTTTTACTATTATGTATTTTTGTTTTATAATCAAACTTCAAATCTTGTCTTCCCCATGCTTTATCAAGATTACTTTCAAACTCCCTTATTGATTCGGAATCGACTACATACTGGGGCAGTGCGTTCCACTCATTTACCACTCTATCACAAAATGAGTTCTTCTTTGCCTTCTCAAGCCTATTTCTTTCTTTGTAAATTTTCTTAGTGTCCTCTCGTTCTTGTTCCCTCCCGCATCAAGAAGATACCTTCACACACATCCTCATCGTACTTTCCTGACACTATCTTAAAAGTCTCTATCATATCTCCTCTCTTTCTCCTATATGCCAGTGTCGGAAGCCCCAGTGTCCTCAACCTCTGCTCATAGCCCGCGTTCTTCAAAGTTGGTACCAGCTTGCTAGCTCTCCTCTGCACTTTCTCCACTGCTTCTATATCCTTTACCATATATGGAGCCCACACCTGGTTCGCATATTCCAGGTGCGGCCTAACCAGCGCTGTATATAGATTCCTGAAGATTTCTTCGTCAAGTGACACAAATGTCCTCCTTATCAGCCCTACAATTCTATTGGCTTTGTTTATCTTTTCCGCTAAATGTTCTGAGAAATTTAACTTATTGTCTATCACTACTCCTATATCCCTTTCTGCACTCACTTCCTCCATCGCTTCATACATACTGTATCCTACCTTGTCTATCTTGCTGGTCCCAATCCGCATGTAATTGCATTTTTTTGGATGAAAAGGCATTAACCAATGCTCAGACCATCCCTTCATGCCCTCCACATCTCCTTGAAGCAAACCCATATCTTCCTTACTCCTCACACCCTCCTCTACACCCCAAACTATCCGTTATATAATCCTAGCTTTTCAATAGCTGGGTGCGTAAGTCCCGAATCTATCCACTTCTAGACTCAGAGTTGGCTATGTACGTCCCGAACTCTCAATTGAATAAAATATAATTATCTAGACAAAAATCTTCGGTATTGTAAACCTAGGTATAACTATCTTCGGTATTGTAAACCTAGGTATAACTATCTTCGGTATTGTAAACCTAGGTATAACTATCTTCGGTATTGTAAACCTAGGTATAACTATCTTCGGTATTGTAAACCTAGGTATAACTATCTTCGGTATTGTAAACCTAGGTATAACTATCTTCGGTATTGTAAACCTAGGTATAACTATCTTCGGTATTGTAAACCTAGGTATAACTATCTTCGGTATTGTAAACCTAGGTATAACTATCTTCGGTATTGTAAACCTAGGTATAACTATCTTCGGTATTGTAAACCTAGGTATAACTATCTTCGGTATTGTAAACCTAGGTATAACTATCTTCGGTATTGTAAACCTAGGTATAACTATCTTCGGTATTGTAAACCTAGGTATAACTATCTTCGGTATTGTAAACCTAGGTATAACTATCTTCGGTATTGTAAACCTAGGTATAACTATCTTCGGTATTGTAAACCTAGGTATAACTATCTTCGGTATTGTAAACCTAGGTATAACTATCTTCGGTATTGTAAACCTAGGTATAACTATCTTTTGATCTTCCTATAAATGCCTGGCACTATTACTAGCTGAATAGCTTTCGCTATGCTAATCAAGAATAGCATACACCAACTCTTTGTAGTTTATTTCATCATTTGCCTAAACATTCTCTGAATGAGTTGTCCAAGAGGACACATCAATTGTTAAATTACTAGGACAGTCAAATCTAAAACTTTCTCCCTCTCTTTCTCTGGTAATAAAGTATGACCAGCTGTTCTGCCTTCTTATCCAGCTATCTTCTCGTTATTGTGTGCATACTGTGATTAATAGCTGCCCCTTTTAAATGCTTCATCTGTTTTCTTTTCAGTTATTTCTTCTCTTATGGTGGGTAACAGATTCCCCTTTAAAACAGCTTCTTCGATCTTCTTCTTTACAGATATCTTCTTTTTTATCATGTGTAATAGCTATCTCTCGCTCCCCTAATCTGGTTAGGAATAATTTCTTCTTTTACCCTCCCCCCCCCACCCATGGTGGTTGGGGAAGGTAATAGACTGGTAACTAGTGCCTTTAGAGGGAGGAATTGCCGCCACTGGCCCATGCCTCTGTATGTGTGACTCCACCAGATCAGATCAGATGGCTATAGATAAGTAGGAGATTAGAGAGTTTTGGATAGGGGAAGAATAAGTTGAGAAATGGGAAGTACAGTAAAAGATAAAAGTACTTGGGCTCAACGAAGTTGCTCCATTGTCTATTTGTTGAGACTCATCTGGTGTAGGCACTTCGTCAGCTTTCTCTGGACCGCTGGTGAGGGACTTTTTCCTGCTGCCACAGTCTTCTTAATCTCTGTAGTCAATTCGCAGTAGGTTTTCTCAAGCTCGCTGGCAGTTACCGCCAAGTCGATATCCTTGTCTCCATCTTCTTCGATCTCCTCCAAATCGACTTCTTCTCTCATGGTAGACTCGGAGTATTCAGACGCTGAGGAGGAGGCTGCCACCGGATGGTCAATGGTGGCTGGTGATGGAGTAGAGGTTGATGCTGGTCCTGCGATGTTGACAGGTGATGGAGGTGGTGATGCAGAGACTGTTGTATTCGGAGGTTTTGAGAGAGGCTTCTGGAGGTCCAGTCGCTTCCTCGGGTGACTTCTTGGTCTCATAGCCTGAGTAGGAATGAGGCTGGGTGGTGAAGATGGTCCTGGAAGAGGCGGGATGATGATGGGAGGGAGGTTGTTTGCCTTCAGGAGTGTAGGAAGAAACTCCTGAAGCAGCTTGTGATCCCCTTTGCAGAGGGTCACTGCAGTTGTGACAACGACCTGGACCAAATCTGGGTGTTTAACACAACTGGCTGCTGCTGTGGCGTGGTGGTAGTCCTCCCTCATGCCTCTTCTACCATGTCTTGAACCCTTCAGGATCTTTCCTTCAGGGCCTATGACATTGATGGCCTCATCTCCTCTCACTCTCCTCTTGATGGTGAAGGATACCCTCTCATTGGTGGCAAGAGACGGCACAAGATGGAGAGCATTGGGTTTGGAGATGAAAGTGGAGTGAACAAAAATTTCCCCTCCACTGTAGGTGATAAAACCAAACCCCTTCTTGACATTAAACGATTTAACATGGCCAGTGAGTTTGGTGGTGGCACTGGGATTCTCAGCAGGCATGTTGATTGGCTGGCTGGTCACTGCTGGTAGTCCCTGGTCCACCAGCCCCGCCCCTCTCCTTATAAACCCGCCTCTCCCGCAACGCTGGCCTGTGATTAACTGAGACACGCACTGAATGTCATCACGGCATGCGCGCTAGTCTTGAACTTGTCGCACCTTCTCCTCCATTTTCACTTCATCAAAATATTGTCCCGGAAAGGTGTTTTCCCTATTTTGATTGGTCGACGAGAGTATGAGTCTGGCACTGTGGTATTGGAACACATTTTACCGGGATATATGATGCGGGAGTGAAATTAGGGCGAGTTATAACCCAGGCGTTTTTGGTGCGGCTGGGTATAAACAGTATGCGACGGTGATTGGAAGAGCCGCTTGGGCTACCAAAGTGACAATTTTGCTCAACTTTCCTGTGACATACCTGGCAGATTTCTACCTGCGGATTGGTTTGTGCAATTATCTCCAATTATTATTATTACTATTATTATTATTATTATTATTATTAATAGCATCATATTCAGGTTACATTCGATGACTTTATCTAGCTTTAGGCTTAAAAACTACATTACTTTTCTCTTGATAATCACCTGTTCATCATATAATTATAATCGGATGAGTTTGCATACCAGTTGTTAAATGTTATCAACATTCTCTTAATTCCCAGCTTTTAAATTTTCTTATAACCCTCTGAAGATTATGACGCATTTCGACAGTTCATTCTCGTTATCATCAGACGATCTTATACAGCTTAAGCCGCTGTCACACTAGCGATTTTTCCGTCAATTTTCCATGAGCAAGTTTTTTCTCGTATTATTTCGAGACTTTTTTGCACTGGTATCGGTAACTAAACTGAAGGTAGGTTATGTTAGGCATTTGAATTCTGATAAAGTGTAATTTTTTAATCTGCCAGACCATAATTGCCCGTAAAAATTGCTCGAAAAAGGGTTCGCGTGACTCCGGCTTTAGAAAGGATTTGTGGGGATTATAAGGGTAAGGACTATCTCAATTAAGGGGAGGCAGACCGTTTTTTCTGGACCCCCTTCTCCCTAATGTTTAGCCCCACTAGTTTTGAGATTATAAGACGTTCGGCCCATTAGTTTGGCCCATTAGTTTGGCAATTTTAACACCTTTCGCCCCATTTCGTTGTCAATTGTAAGACCTTTCGTGCCATTTAGGTGTATTATTTCCTGGCGAGCGATAGCAATTTTAAGAGGAACCGGCCTTCGGCCGGGAAATTTTTCTACCGAAAAATGTACAAATTTATCTTGAAGGGGGGGTCTAGGGGGTGTTTTTCTAAGCTTGATGGAGGTCTAGGCAAGAAACTAAAAACAAATATATGAATAAATTAATTACTAGAGCAAACAAACGGCCAGTCTCCCCTTAACCCTCTGACGGCCATGTATCCTTCCTAATCTGAATAAAAGCAAACAAACGGCCAGTCTCCCCTTAACCCTCTGACGGCCATGTATCCTTCCTAATCTGAATAAAAGCGTCTAATAGTAGCGAGCTGAATCCAGATACTATGAGCGTCATCTTCTACGGGTTAATTTCTGGTTTTGTTCAATGGAATGTTGCCTTAAGTTAAGGGGACCCACTTCGTTTTTGTTCACTCTCTCTCCCTCTCTCTCTTGGTTGTATTTATTTGGCCCCATTCAGCCTACTGTTTTAAGACGTTATCCCCATCCAGGTTCGTTTTTACCTGGCGAACAGTAGCGAGCCAGCATATTGTTTTAAATGGTTTTGACAGCAGGTTAAATTTGTACATTTTTCGATAGAAAAATTTCTCCGGCGAAGCCGGATTTTTCCGTACAATGCTGGCTCGCTATCGCTCACCAGGAAGAAATCGACACCTGGATGGGGATAAACGTCTTAAAACAGTAGGCTGAATGGGGCTGAACGGATACAAGCCAAAGAAAGAGAGAAAGAGAAAAGGAGAGAACCAAATAATGTGACTGCCCTCAATTATCCTGCGTTTGTCATGCCCTGCTTGATTATCTCTGACCAAACCCCATTAACTCTCACTATGTCACCGCAATCTCTGACCAACCCCCATTAACGCTCACTATGTCACAGCAATCTCTGACCAACCCCCATTAACGCTCACTATGTCACAGCAATCTCTGACCAACCCCCATTAACGCTCACTATGTCACAGCAATCTCTGACCAAACTCCATTAACTCTCACTATGTCACAGCAATCTCTGACCAAACCCCATTAACTCTCACTATGTCACAGCAATCTCTGACCAAACTCCATTAACTCTCACTATGTCACAGCAATCTCTGACCAAACCCCATTAACTCTCACTATGTCACAGCAATCTTGTCATTATAGTCTGCCAAATATTAGATGATATTTCTAAGCTCAGAAAAAGTCCAGATCATTATGATGCTTAGTAAAATCGTCTAGAGTTATGAAGAATAAAATAGAAATTCGCTATGTTACTGAAAGAGTTAATTTGTGTTAAGGGAGCCCACCTCGCTTTTGTTTTATCTTTCTCTCCCTCTCTCTTTGGCTTGTATCCATTCGGCCCCATTCAGCCTACTGTTTTAAGAAGTTTACCCCCATCCAGGTGTCAATATTTTCCTGGCGAGCTGTAGCGAGCCACTATATATATATTTTTGTTTTACAGCAAGCTAAATTTGTTCATTTTTCGATAGAAAAATTTCTCCGGTCGGATTTTTCCATACAATGATGGCTCGCTATCGCTCGCCAGGAAGAAATCGACACTTGGATGGGGATAAACATCTTAAAACAGTTGGCTGAGTGGGGCCAAATAGATACAAGTCAAAGAAAGAAAGAAAAGGAGAGAAGGAAAAAAAAAAGCTCGGTGGGCCCCCCTTAATTATCCTGTGTTTATTCTGTTCCCCCTCTGGTCCCCTCAGTGTGGCGGAATTCCATTAGCTCTCCCCTCTGTGACCCGTATATATCTCGTTCCCACCATCAACTCCCTGCCCCGCCTGGATACTCTCCGTCTATTATCATCTCTTCAAACATTTGGTATAATTCATTACAATACCAAATATCACTCTAGAGTCTAGGTATTGTTTGGCTTTAGTAAACTTATAAATAGACGGAAAATGCAGTGTATTAAGGAACTTTAACCCATACGGTGCGGGAAACGTAGTACTACGTTTTGGCAAGTTACAGCAATTTACAGGCTTTAAAAGCCTGTAAAAGCCATAGAAATTGAGTGTCGGTGGGCGGGACCGAAAGGGGCCCACCTCCGACCGTCAGCACGTCCGTCAGTGTACTAGGTCCCAGACCTAGGTCTCAGCAGTGCTGCCAAAGGCAAAAAAATGCTACATTGCTAATAGATAGAGAGTTTTTCCCAATGTCTATGGTAGCGCTGCGGGTGAACCCTGCGAGCTATGAAGCTCATTCTAGTGTCATTTTGAAGCTATTTTCGTTTAGTTTTAGGCCGAATACATTTCATTTCATGCAGACACTTGATTAACCATTCAGGAGTGCCTGAATATGCCCTAAGTAGCCCAAATATGCCCGCAGAGAAAGGGTGTATTGTAAGACAATTTGTAACGGAATCAGTAGAAATTCCTGACCACGGCTGTACGGCTGTACCGTTAAGGGGGTAGTGATTGGTTTTTTGGTCTATATATTTATTTAATATATATTTTTTTTTTCCTCGCTAGACATCCATGAAGCTTAAAAAAATACCCCCTAGACCCCTTTTCAAGATAAATTTGTACGGTACATTTTTCGGTAGAAAAATGTTCTAAGGCCGTTTCCTTCTAAAATTACAGGCTCGCTTTTGCTCGCCAGGAAAAAATAGACACCTAAATAGCACAAAAGGTATATACCTGTACAGTATATTAAAGAAATGGGGCGAAAGGTATCAAAATGGGGCGAAAGGTATCAAAATCGCCAAACTAACGGAAGGCAAGTCTTAAAATCTCAAAACTAATATGCTAAACATGAGGGAGAAGGGGGTCCACAAAAAAGTGAGCACTACCCCCTTAAAAGCACAAATACCAACGCACCCATATGAAGCAGTATCATAACGCCAGGACACAAAGCCATACATTACCAGATACTTCAGACACTGGCTTTTAACCCCTTCACTACCGGTGATGTCTTTTCATCATATTGTGGCAACTATTAGATGATTGTATTCAACTTAGGAAGGATCTGTGGTCAATCAAATTATTAAACGAGATAGTTTGTAGCCGTTTAATTGCTAGCGGTCCTTCCTATGCTGAATAAAATCATCAAATAGTTGCCAGCAGTTAACGAGAAGGACGTCACCGGTATAGAAGGGGTGATCTGCTTTGTCTCTCTCATTTTCTCTTTCTCTGGCTTGTATTCATTCGGGCGTACTGTTTTAAGAAGTTTATCCCAATCCAGGTGTCGATTTCTTCCTGGCGAGCGATAGCAAACCAGCATTGTATAGAGAAATCCGGCTTCGCCGGAGACATTTTTATATCGAAAAATGTACAAATTTATCCTGCTGTCCCTCTTGGATGGGTATAAACGTCTTAAAACAGTAGGCTGAATGGGGCCGAATGGACACAACCCACAGAGAGAGGGAGAAAGAGAGAAAAAACTAGGTGGTGTAACTTTATACAGTATTTGCTGAGAACTATAACTTATATAAATCTCAACAATCACGGCAAACATTCGTGGGTGCAAATCAGAGCACATTTTTATTGTAAGAAAACTGATCCACATACGAATGCAATCATCGCTTTGTGTAACAATTTGAACTCATTATTTAATAATTTTGAATTCTGTAAGAACATTCTGTGTGTGAATTTGTGTTTTTATCTGTGTTTGTTCGTTGGTTTATGTTGTTTTTGTGTTTTCCCTGTTCTTGCTCTGTCTTGAGTCGGCCACCCCCAAGAAAAGAGGAAAACAAAAAATAATAAAATAGAATAAATTAGAAAATAAAATAATATAAAAATAGCAAAAGTGGGGATTGGGCCTGAGTATATAGATAGAAGAAAATTATTACATACAGTATATATATTATACTGTATATTATGTTCTATATATTATATTGTATATTATGTTCTATATATTATACTGTATATTATGTTCTATATATTATACTGTATATTATGTTCTATATATTATACTGTATATTATGTTTTATATATTATACTGTATATTATGTTCTATATATTATACTGTATATTATGTTCTATATATTATACTGTATATTATGTTCTATATATTATACTGTATATTATGTTCTATATATTATACTGTATATTATGTTCTATATATTATACTGTATATTATGTTCTATATATTATACTGTATATTATGTTCTATATATTATACTGTAGATTATGTTCTATATATTATATTGTATATTATGTTCTATATATTATACTGTAGATTATGTTCTATATATTATACTGTATATTATGTTCTATATATTATACTGTATATTATGTTCTATAATTATATTATACTGTATATTATGTTCTATATATTATACTGTATATTATGTTCTATATATTATATTGTATATTATGTTCTATATATTATACTGTATATTATGTTCTATATATTATATTGTATATTATGTTCTATATATTATACTGTATATTATGTTCTATATATTATATTGTATATTATGTTCTATATATTATACTGTATATTATGTTCTATATATTATACTGTATATTATGTTCTATATATTATACTGTATATTATGTTCTATATATTATACTGTATATTATGTTCTATATATTATACTGTATATTATGTTCTATATATTATACTGTATATTATGTTCTATATATTATACTGTATATTATGTTCTATATATTATACTGTATATTATGTTCTATATATTATATTGTATATTATGTTTTATATATTATACTGTATATTATGTTCTATATATTATACTGTATATTATGTTCTATATATTATACTGTATATTATGTTCTATATATTATACTGTATATTATGTTCTATATATTATACTGTATATTATGTTCTATATATTATACTGTATATTATGTTCTATATATTATATTGTATATTATGTTCTATATATTATACTGTATATTATGTTCTATATATTATACTGTATATTATGTTCTATATATTATACTGTATATTATGTTCTATATATTATACTGTATATTATGTTCTATATATTATACTGTATTATGTTCTATATATTATACTGTATATTATGTTCTATATATTATACTGTATATTATGTTCTATATATTATACTGTATATTATGTTCTATATATTATACTGTATATTATGTTCTATATATTATACTGTATATTATGTTCTATATATTATACTGTATATTATGTTCTATATATTATACTGTATATTATGTTCTATATATTATACTGTATATTATGTTCTATATATTATACTGTATATTATGTTCTATATATTATACTGTATATTATGTTCTATATATTATACTGTATATTATGTTCTATATATTATACTGTATATTATGTTCTATATACTGTATATTATGTTCTATATATTATACTGTATATTATTCTATATATTATACTGTATATTATGTTCTATATATTATACTGTATATTATGTTCTATATATTATACTGTATATTTTCTATATTTACTGTATTATGTTCTATATATTATACTGTATATTATGTTCTATATATTATACTGTATATTATGTTCTATATATTATACTGTATATTATGTTCTATATATTATACTGTATATTATGTTCTATATATTATACTGTATATTATGTTCTATATATTATACTGTATATATGTTCTATATATTATATTATTATGTTCTATATATTATACTGTATATTCTATATTATACTGTATATTATTTCTATATATTATACTGTATATTATGTTCTATATATTATACTGTATATTATGTTCTATATATTATACTGTATATTATGTTCTATATATTATACTGTATATTATGTTCTATATATTATACTGTATATTATGTTCTATATATTTATTATACTGTATATTATGTTCTATATATTATACTGTATATTATGTTCTATATATTATACTGTATATTATGTTCTATATATTATACTGTATATTATGTTCTATATATTATACTGTATATTATGTTCTATATATTATACTGTATATTATGTTCTATATATTATACTGTATATTATGTTCTATATATTATACTGTATATTATGTTCTATATATTATACTGTATATTATGTTCTATATATTATACTGTATATTATGTTCTATATATTATACTGTATATTATGTTCTATATATTATACTGTATATTATGTTCTATATATTATACTGTATATTATGTTCTATATATTATACTGTATATTATGTTCTATATATTATACTGTATATTATGTTCTATATATTATACTGTATATTATGTTCTATATATTATACTGTATATTATGTTCTATATATTATACTGTATATTATGTTCTATATATTATACTGTATATTATGTTCTATATATTATACTGTATATTATGTTCTATATATTATACTGTATATTATGTTCTATATATTATACTGTATATTATGTTCTATATATTATACTGTATATTATGTTCTATATATTATACTGTATATTATGTTCTATATATTATACTGTATATTATGTTCTATATATTATACTGTATATTATGTTCTATATATTATACTGTATATTATGTTCTATATATTATACTGTATATTATGTTCTATATATTATACTGTATATTATGTTCTATATATTATACTGTATATTATGTTCTATATATTATACTGTATATTATGTTCTATATATTATACTGTATATTATGTTCTATATATTATACTGTATATTATGTTCTATATATTATACTGTATATTATGTTCTATATATTATACTGTATATTATGTTCTATATATTATACTGTATATTATGTTCTATATATTATACTGTATATTATGTTCTATATATTATACTGTATATTATGTTCTATATATTATACTGTATATTATGTTCTATATATTATACTGTATATTATGTTCTATATATTATACTGTATATTATGTTCTATATATTATACTGTATATTATGTTCTATATATTATACTGTATATTATGTTCTATATTATACTGTATATTATGTTCTATATATTATACTGTATATTATGTTCTATATATTATACTGTATATTATGTTCTATATATTATACTGTATATTATGTTCTATATATTATACTGTATATTATGTTCTATATATTATACTGTATATTATGTTCTATATATTATACTGTATATTATGTTCTATATATTATACTGTATATTATGTTCTATATATTATACTGTATATTATGTTCTATATATTATACTGTATATTATGTTCTATATATTATACTGTATATTATGTTCTATATATTATACTGTATATTATGTTCTATATATTATACTGTATATTATGTTCTATTACGAATACTATATTATATTAGTGAGCCTATCTACAATGTGTATACATTAATAATGTGGTCCGGTGTTGTGGCGTTGTTACAGTTCCGTGCACATTTATCAACACACAAACTCAACAGTGTAACATTAATACATCCACTCATATCATATTAAGGGGGGGTCACCTGCCTTTTTTTTACCTTTATCTTCTTTTCTCTTTCCCTGGCTTGTATCCATTCGGCCCCATTCAGCCAACTGTTTTAAGACGTTTATCTCCATCCAGGTGTCGATATCTTCCTGGC
Organism: Lithodes maja; assembly: GCA_037953745.1. NCBI lineage: Eukaryota > Metazoa > Arthropoda > Malacostraca > Decapoda > Lithodidae > Lithodes > Lithodes maja. The sequence goes on from JBAKBP010023245.1 coordinate 27,913, forward strand.
GAGCGATAGCGAGCCAGTATTGTATGGAGAAATCCGGCTTCGCCGGAGAAATTTTTCTATCGAAAAATTGACAAATTTAGCTTGCTGTCAAAACTAAAATATATATTATGCTGGCTCGCTACCGCTTGCCAGGAAATTATTGACACCTAGATGGGGATAAAAGTCTTAAAACAGTAGGCTGAATGGGGCCGAATGAATACAAGCAAAGAGAGAGGGAGAAAAAGAAAAAAAAAGCGAGGTTGGCTCCCTTAAGGATTCACCAACACATATGTCAGGTATACATAGAACACTTGTGAACTAAGCTACCATCAATGTTTATAATCTCTCTCTCTCTCTCTCTCTCTCTCTCTCTCTCTCTCTCTCTCTCTCTCTCTCTCTCTCTCTCTCTCTCTCTCTCTCTCTCTCTCTCTCTCTCTCTCTCTCTCTCTCTCTCTCTCATCCACGTGTCCCTATCTTTAGTGTTCTGTCTCACTCACTCCTCCTCCTTACTCGGTTTATCGCAGTATTCTCTTCTTCCCCTTCCATTCCTTGTTCACCCTTGCCTTTCATCGTTCTGTGTCTCCCTTCCTTATCGCATTATTCTCTTCTTCCATTCCTTGTTCACGCTTTCCTTTCATCGTTCTGTGTCTCTCTTCCTTTTATCTTATCCATGATTCTTGCTTCACCTATTGTCTGGCCAATATGTTTTCCCAACACAACATTCTGTTATACCGCCATAAAACGTTATAAATATATGAACAAAAACAAGTTTTTTCTTGAGAGAGAGAGAGAGAGAGTATACACAAAGAGACAGAAAGAAGCCAATGTGTGTGCATGCATATCATCACAGGAATAATACATGATCTGTGCCCCATGAATATTCTTTCCTCTCACGTAAACATTAGGCTACCATAGCGCGGTTGGGAATATGAACATGATTAGATTAATATCCAGTATTCGAGAATGGATAATATTAAGTCGTAGGCGTGTGCATAAACCTTTAACCGTCTTGGTGGTGTAATGGTTAAGGTGTCTAAACATCTGTGTTTGATAACCTAGGTTCGAATCCTGGTGGATCACATATATGCTTTCATTAATTTCATTGGAGGTGTTTGGTGTTGTTGTGATATTAATACAAATATAGATACATTATCAGTATTTGGAATGATCATCTTTTGAATATACAATAGTACTTAAGCTATTCACCATCACAATCACCACTACCTAAAACAGAGAAAAAAGGAAAAAAACAAAAATATACCGCCATGGCCACAACCATCAACACTAACATTCAATATTAGAAACATTGCTCACTTCCTCAACTCTAGTGTTCCTCAGGGTTCTGTCCTGTCTCCAGTTCTCTTTTTAATATTCATTAATGATATCCTCAACTGTACCTCTTGTCCTACCCACCCATATACTGCCGACTCTACCTTACTCTATGCAACTACAGGTAGCGCCAACGAACTTGACAATAATCTCGATCCCTGACCTCTTCGTAACTCAAAAGGGACTAGAGCAAACTGGCTGTAAATATCCACACCTATTACCTGGTGGATTCTTCCCTAATGAGAGGAATTTCAGCCCGATTGATTAATTAATTTTGAGTTATAAGAAGTTAAGGGGTCTAGATTATTGTCAAGTTCGTTGGCGCTACCTACAGTATAGTTTTATTCACAACAACCCAGCATGTAATCACTTCAAAAGTCACGTGATAGGACCACAGAACTATATACTATCTTCTGATCTATCAATTATTTGTTATTGGGGCAGAGATAATCTTGTTACTTTTAATGCCTCCAAGACTAATTTCTCCTTCTATCCACCCGCCGCAATTTTCCACAAGACTATCAATTACTTGTCAACACTACACAAATCAACCCTTCATCTTCTCTCATTATGCTTGATTTATCTTTTTCATCCAGCTTCTCTCTGAAAGATCATATTACTACTCTTGCTAAAACAGCTTCCCAAACGTTAGGGGTGCTCAACCGTCTCCATAGGTTCTTCAACCCCACACAGCCTCTTGTTATTTATAGGGGCACAGTGCACACATGTATCGAGTATTGTTCACATGTGTGAGGCGGTTCCACCCATACCGCACTTCTCGAAACAGTAGAGTCTAAAGTATTTCGCCTCAACTCATTTCCTCTTACTAGTTCCCTACACTCTCTGGGCTTAATACTAAAAAGGCGTACGGTCCGGATGGTGTTCCTCCTGTTGTAATAAAAAACTGTGCTTTCGTGCTGACTCCGTGCCTAGGCAAACTCTTTCATCTCTGTCTCTCCTCTAAAGTCTTCCCTTCTTGCTGGAAGTTTGCTCTCATTCAACCTGTCCCAAAGAAGGGTGACCGCTCTCAACCCTCCAACTATTGTCCAATTGCTCTCATCTCTTGTATCTCTAAAGTTTTTAAAACTAATTTTGCTTCCAAATTTCTTAAGCATTTATCTTCTCATAATCTACTCTCAGATCGCCAGTATGGCTTCCTTAAGGGTTGCTCTCCTGGTGATCTTCTTTCATATCTTACTAACTCTTGGTCTTCCTCCTTTCCAGACTTTGGTGAGACCTTTTCTATTGCACTAGACATTTCGAAGGTCTTCGATAGAGTCTGAGACTAATCTTTAATTTCTAAACTACCCTCCTTCGGCTTCTATCCCTCCAGCTGTGCCTTTGTCTCTAATTTCCTTTCCGGTCGTTCCATAGCTGCGGTTGTGGACGGCCATCGCTCACTTCATCATATCAACTCCGGTGTTCCTCAGGGATCTGTCCTATCTCCCATTCTCTTTCTAATTTTCATAAATGATCTTCTCAACTGTACCTCCAGTCCCATCCATTCATATGCAGACGACTCTACCTTACACTACTCAATTAGTTTTCCAGAAAGCCCCAGCCAGCAATCCCTCAAAAACAAACGCAATGAAGCCATGCAACACTTATCTTCTGATCTAACCTCTATTTTCAATTGAGGCAGGGAAAACCTTGTTACCTTTAATGCTTCCAAAACCCAATGTCTTCATCTTACTACCCGTCCGTCCGGAACTCCAGAGGACTATCCCTTACATTTCAACAATACAAAAATTAATCCTTCATCTTCTCTCAGTGTCTCCATTTCTTCTGCTCTCACTTGGAAGGACCATATTACCAGTCTTGCTAAGGCAGCCTCCCAGAAGCTGGGTGTGCTCAACTGCCTCAAGGGGTTCTTTACCCCTACTCAGCTTCTTGCTCTGTACAGGGGCACATGTGTGCACCACATGTGTGGGGAGGATCCTCTCACACCGCACTCCTAGAGAAAGTAGAGAGGAAAGCCTTTCGTATCATTAACTCCTGTTCACTCACCAACTCTCTGCAATCTCTCTCTCTTTGCCGCAATGTTGCATCTCTCTCGCTATTCTATCGCTACTAAATAATCAATGTTCCTCAGAGCTTTCCCAGTGTATACCACCTCCTACACGTAGGGTACGTATTACCCGTCTTGCAACACAATCCCACCCCTACTCTGTGCAACTCTCCAACCCAAGAGTGAAATGTTATTCTCAGTCTTTCTTCTATTCAACTACTCAGCTCTAGAACTCTCTCCCAGAATCAGTCTTTCCCTCTTCCTATGACTTAAATTGCTTCAAACTCCGTGTGTCCAGGCATTTTATATATATATATATATATATATATATATATATATATATATATATATATACTGTATATACAGTACTGTACATATATATATATGCTAATTTTGTATATTTGTATTTGATAGTGACAGATAACTTGATTGTAAAGGCAATAGTAGGATTGGGTGGTGGGTGATAACTGTCGTGTTTGATGGAGAAGCAATAATAGTTTGGTGGTTTTCATAGGTACACCACGGTAGCCTTGTCAGTTTCCTAGTCATTCAGGTGTGACTTTAACCTCATGACACAGGGACAGGTGGCTTAATTCTCCACTTTTGGTAATGCACTATATTGACGAAAATTAGAGGACAGTGTGAAACAAGCTCTGGCAAAATTGCAAACTGATCCAACTGTTAATACGTTATCCCCGAAAAACGAAGCAACACGGCCTCTGAAACTCATAGTAGGTGTTGAGTTTCTCCTGGCGAGCGATAGGTGGCACACAATTTAGGAGGAACCGGTCTTCGACCTAGGCAGCTTTCTACCGAATAATGTACAAATCTATCTCGAAAGGGGGTCTTATGCGCGAAAGGGTTAACTTAATACCAGGAATTATTGATGATCAAATATATCGGGTTACTGAAGGCAAAATGTGTGAAATATATGGTGGAAAACGTGAGCTACAATCGATTACAGACTAGAACAACGTTGATGTGTTATTACAGACTAGAACAACGTTGATGTGTTATTACAGACTAGAACAACGTTGATGTGTTATTACAGACTAGAACAACGTTGATGTGTTATTACAGACTAGAACAACGTTGATGTGTTATTACAGACTAGAACAACGTTGATGTGTTATTACAGACTAGAACAACGTTGATGTGTTATTACAGACTAGAACAACGTTGATGTGTTATTACAGACTAGAACAACGTTGATGTGTTATTACAGACTAGAACAACGTTGATGTGTTATTACAGACTAGAACAACGTTGATGTGTTATTACAGACTAGAACAACGTTGATGTGTTATTACAGACTAGAACAACGTTGATGTGTTATTACAGACTAGAACAACGTTGATGTGTTATTACAGACTAGAACAACGTTGATGTGTTATTACAGACTAGAACAACGTTGATGTGTTATTACAGACTAGAACAACGTTGATGTGTTATTACAGACTAGAACAACGTTGATGTGTTATTACAGACTAGAACAACGTTGATGTGTTATTACAGACTAGAACAACGTTGATGTGTTATTACAGACTAGAACAACGTTGATGTGTTATTACAGACTAGAACAACGTTGATGTGTTATTACAGACTAGAACAACGTTGATGTGTTATTACAGACTAGAACAACGTTGATGTGTTATTACAGACTAGAACAACGTTGATGTGTTATTACAGACTAGAACAACGTTGATGTGTTATTACAGACTAGAACAACGTTGATGTGTTATTACAGACTAGAACAACGTTGATGTGTTATTACAGACTAGAACAACGTTGATGTGTTATTACAGACTAGAACAACGTTGATGTGTTATTACAGACTAGAACAACGTTGATGTGTTATTTGTATGACGTGACCTGGAGTCAAAGGATTAAGTATTCAACATTCGCTAAAAGTTAACAGTAATTTAGTACTTGCAAGTTTCTTATAATCTAGGAGGGAAGAAACCAGTAGATGTTATTAGCGAATACAATAATTATGTTTGAAATATTTACCCATTGAAGATTACGACGCATTTTGACAGTTTATTCCAGCTATCATTAGACAATTTTATATAGTTTAGGAAGGATCTGTGGGAATTAGGGCCTATAAGGGCAGGACCTGGATTTGTTGGAATTATAAGGGCAAAGTCTATCTCAATTAACCCTCTGATTTCCATTAACCCTTCCTGTTCTGAAAAGAATGGTCTAATAGTAGCCAGAAAAGAAACAAGAAATGCATAATCAGATATTGAAAGGGGTAATGTAGTTTTGATTACACAGATAAGCTGATAATAAAAAATAAAACTGCAACCAATTATATTTTAAGTGTATAAACCTTCACAGACAGAAATGTAAATGTTACAAAAAAAAAAAAACACACACGCAATACCAACACAATATTATCGATACATTAATTCAATTTTCCGGCCTGTGTGTAGCGTCACAGGAAAATCAAACATTTAATATGGTTCCGGATCGTGTTACCACGTAATTCTGGCAATTTTGGGGATGGTGTAACTTGAAAACTAATATCGCGAGCTGATCAGGAATACATGCAACGTACATTTTATTTTCGGCCTCACTGCGGCATAGTGTGTGTTACTGCAAATTGGAACATTACGGGCGATCACATGGCGAGATAACATCACAAATAGACTCTCACTCACACACACACATACACACACATATACATACAGTCTCTCTCTCTCTCTCTCCCGTACACACACACACACACACACACATGTAGCTCTGTAACAGCCATCTCTCTTGATAGGTAGTACAGTACAGTACAGTATAGTACAGTATAGTACAGTACAGTATAGTACAGTACAGTACAGTACAGTATAGTATAGTACAGTATAGTGCAGTACAGTATAGTATAGTACAGTACAGTACAGTACAGTACAGTACAGTATAGTATAGTATAGTATAGTATAGTACAGTACAGTACAGTACAGTACAGTACAGTAAGCTGCGTGCAATACTTATATAATTTATGACGTGATGTGTGGAACTTTCTACAAAGTGTACAATTGTACTACTAATTGAATAACTCAGATGTTCGGCCAGGCAGCTTGGGGAACAGCAACAACAACTCAGATGACACCAATATTGCTTGTACTCTACCTACCGTCAGGATATTGTAATCATTTGAACCCTATCTGATCCAATGGGGGTCTTTTAGGGCTCTCCATGCTTCACTCCATTAGGCTTGAGATTTTATGACGTTTCACCCCTTTAGCCTAGTGATCATAAGAGTTTCGCTTCACTCAGGTGTCATTATTCTCAAGGAGAGAAACATCGACCCTGCAAAATATGTTACACCGTCCTTTGCTCGGGACACTTCTCTAGGCTACCGAAAAGTAAACAAATTTATCTTGAAAATAATATGAAAGGTATTTTTATTCATTGTATGTATTTAGAAATTTACATGTATATTTATATATTTATTATTGTATCTTAGCTTGAAGGGCAACTGGGGAGACGTTTTGGTTTAATGTAGGGGACAAACTAACAAATATATTGCTGGAGAATGTCAACAGTATTCAAAACTTTCAATAATAGTCAAGCAAAATATCAGAATAACCACCAAGACGTCGGAGGAGTGTGAAGGGGAATTTGTGTATACTGTATATTTGTTAATTCAATAATTATTCATTTAACCCGGGAACGGCGAGAAAACTTAAAAGGTTTTGGTGGGGAAGGGCGAGGAACCTCTTAAGAGGTAAAGCCTAAAAAAAAAAAAAAAAAAAAAAGGACCCAGTAGTACTTAAAACAAGAGAAATGGTGATTAAGTGAGATAATTTCCCTCCATACCTCCTATCACTCCTCCACATCTGTCAAAATCTCCTCCTTCCTCCCCCCTTCAATTATCACCTATTTTCCCTGTTATTCCCTTATTCATGGGTATATTTTTGTGTCAACATCTCCAAGCCGGTTCTATGGTGACGTAATGTGACTAGCGAGTGTGTTGCGTAAGGTAGGGTGTGGGTGAATGAGTCAGTCAAGCTTCAGGCCTCGCGAGGGGAGGGTCTGCCTCGCTTTGCTCCACAATTCATGAATGGACCGGCCGATTATAATTCGCGATTTTGACCATCCAAACACTATTCCCACTTGTTTATTTGTTGTTACATGTTACTATCTGCATACTAAACATAAAATAGGCGCATATGAATAAGTAATAACGATATTTATCGTAAAATTACGATTTTAGGTGGGAATGGGGCCTAATATTGTCGCCTGGCGGTAGGGTTTTCACTACATATAGCTCGCGCTTAACGGGTTAATATTATTATTATTTTTTGTTTTCTGTTTTCAATTTCCTCCCTCGACCTCCATCAACCTTAAATAAAATGTGTGCATTATTTTTCAAGAGAAAAATGCCCCTCCTCCTAAATCGAAGGTTCGCAGTCACTCGCTAGGAATAAAATCGACACCTAAATGGCACGAAAGGTATTAAAATCGCCAAAGTAATGAGTCGAATGTCTTGTAATCTCAAAATTAATGGGGCCAAACATAAGGGAGAAGGGGGTCCAGAAACCTATCCTTAAGGCTAATCTCTATAAAGCCTAGAATTATAACCTAGTCAACCTACCAACCCTTCATTTCAAGATAATATAATGCCCAAGTTCAGTGAAATCGTCCGGGAGTAGCTAAAGTATAATTGTTTCATGGTGTCAAACGATCACCAAACCATTATCTTTAGTATTCAATGTTGTATATGCGAAGATAAATTTTTTTTTTTTTTTAAATTACGTCTCTGGAAAATGGCCAAAACAATGCTATTACACGTAAATTTCCTTTCATTCCTTCTCATATTAATTCAAATTACTATTTCCATTCACCTATGCATAGCCTCAGATAGTGCAGTTGGGATATTGTACATGCTAAGATTGGTATGCAGGATTCGAAACTGCATAATAAATCGTAGGCTTGTGCAACATTCTTTAAGGGGGGACACCGGATTTGTTTTATCTTTCTCTCCTTTTCTCTCTGTCTCTGGCTTGTATCCATTCGGCCCCATTCAGCCAACTGTTTTAACACGTTTATCCTCATCCAGGTGTCGATTCTTCCTGGCGAGCGATAGCGAGCCAGCATTGTATGGAGGAATGCGGCTTTGCCGGAGACATTTTTCTATCGAAAAATGTACAAATTTAGCTTGCTGTCAAAACAAAAATATATATAGATGCTGGCTCGCTACCGCTCGCCAGGAAAATATTGACACCTGGATGGGGGTAAACGTCTTAAAACAGTAGGTTGAATGAGGCAGAATGGATACTAGACAGAGAAAGAGAGAGAAGGAGAGAAAGATAAAACAAATCCGGTGTCCCCCCATACCAGTATGTCTTCGTGGTGCAATGCATAAGTGTGTTGATTTTCGGCGTGAGCATCCTAGGTTCGAATCCCCAGACTGCCACATGTGTTTGTTAATTTCATTAATCGAGTTTAGGAGTAAAGTTGGTTAGTGAAGAGAACATAATACAAAACGCAACCGTTTGGAACCCTGAATAAATGTATATAGATTTCCATAGCTACTGTATATTGACTACACAAGCTTTACGATCCAAGCGAGGTGGTTAGGGCTTGAAGTGTACTAGGGATAACAGCACCCATAAAGCACAGTGACAGAGGCTAACCCACTAGAAGGCTTGGGTAAGGTTCCATATAAGTGAAAGGGTTAAGGGAGCCCACCTCGCTTTGTTTCTCTTTCTCTCCCTCTCTCTTTGGCTTTTATCCATTCGGCCCCATTCAGCCTGTTTTAAGACGTTAACCCCCATCCAGTTATCAATATTTTTCTGGCGAGCGGTAGCGAGCCAGCATATAATTTATAAAGATTTTTGTTTTGACAGCAAGCTAACTGTGTACATTTTTCGATAGAAAAATGTCTCCGGCGAAGCCGGATTTCTTTATACAATGCTGGCTCGCTATCGCTCGCCAGGAAGAAATCGACACCTGGATAGGGATAAACGTCTTGAAACAGTTGGCTGAATGGGGCCGAATGGATACAAGCCAGGGAAAGAGAGAAAATGACAAAGATAAAATAAAGCCGGTGACCCCC
>JBAKBP010023246.1:0-37283 GCA_037953745.1 Lithodes maja
GGGGTGATGAGGAGGGGGGTGGGGGTGATGAGGAGGGGGGTGGTTCCGTCGGCAGCTGTTTGAGGGGGGGGGGGAGAGGCGGGAGCATGGATGATATATTGATGGAGGAATGATGATAGAGGGAGGAAGATAAATGGGGAGGAAAGGGAGGGAGGGGAAATGAAGGATAGGAAGAGAAGAAGGAAGGAGGAAAATGGAAGGTAAATATTGAAACGAAAATTAAGAATACTAAGGCAGAAGTGAGAGAGAGAGAGAGAGAGAGAGAGAGAGAGAGAGAGAGAGAGAGAGAGAGAGAGAGAGAGAGAGAGAGAGAGAGAGAGAGTTACACGAAATTTAATGATCTTTCACAAACATTGAAATTGGAAACAACATCTGCAATATTATGAAAGAAGCCAAGTCCTTCAAACATAGTGGTTTACATCCAATTTACGTTCAATTTTGTGCAACAGAATCTATCGTATGGTTTTCACATATTTATTGAAGTGACTTATGGGCAACTAATTAATTACAGTAATTAGTTTAAATTTATAGCTAATTTATAGCTAATTTATAGCTAATTTATAGCTAATCATCATATTGAATTGTCAATAATTCTGCTACATCATTTTAAGGGAGCCCACCTCGCTTTTTTTTTCTCTTTCTCTCCCTCTCTTTTTGGCTTGTATCTATTCGGCCCCATTCAGCCTACTGTTTTAGGACGTTTACCCCCATCCAGGTTTCAATATTTTCCTGGTGAGCGGTAGCGAGCCAGCATATATATATTTTTGTTTTGACAGTAAGCTAAATTTGTACACTTTTCGATAGAAAAATGTCTCCGGTGAAGCCGGATTTCGCCAAACAATGCTGGCTCACTATCGCTCGCCAGGAAGAAATCGACACCTGGATGGGGATAAACGTCTTAAGACAGTTGGCTGAATGGAGCCGAATGGATACAAGCCAGGGACAGAGAGAAAAGGAGAGAAAGATAAAAACAAAAACAAAAAAACGGTGACCTCCCTTAAACGTAAATGTCGGTAATGAATCGTTATGAATAGGCCTACGAGAGTTACAAATGTGAATCTTTGAAGAAACTAAAATATTTATATATTTATTAGGAATAATTATTTCTAGTTTACGTTCAAGTTGTACAAGTTAACAAATCTTAACATATACACAAATACATCGCAAACACACACACACACACACACACACACACACACACACACACACACACACACACACACATGTACACAATCATACACACACACAGAAGCACATGAACGTATCAGTCATTTGCATGGTGACATATCAGGCTATTAATCTGTAGGAATAACACACACACAAACGCTCTCGCTCGCGCTCGCTCTCGCTCTCGCGCTCTCTCTCTCTCTCTCTCTCTCTCTCTCTCTCTCTCCCAGACACACAAACACACACACAAACGCTCTCGCTCGCTCTCTCTCTCTCTCCCAGATACACAAACACACACACACACACACACTCGTACTCACTCACTCTCTCTCTCTTTGCTATCTTTCCCTTTCACTTTAATGACCTCAAGAAGCTATCTGCAAACGTTGTCAATAAAGAAGCTATCTGCAAATGTTGTCAATAAAGAAGCTATCTGCAAACGTTGTCAATAAAGAAGCTATCTGCAAACGTTGTCAATAAAGAAGCTATCTGCAAACGTTGTTAATGAAGAAGCTATCTACAAACGTTGTCAATAAAGAAGCTATCTGCAAACGTTGTCAATAAAGAAGCTATCTACAAACGTTGTCAATAAAGAAGCTATCTGCAAACGTTGTCAATAAAGAAGCTTCTGCAAACGTCAATAAAGAAGCTATCTACAAACGTTGTCAACAAAGAAGCTATCTACAAACGTTGTCAATAAAGAAGCTATCTGCAAACGTTGTCAATAAAGAAGCTTCTGCAAACGTCAATAAAGAAGCTATCTACAAATGTTGTCAATAAAGAAGCTATCTGCAAACGTTGTCAATAAAGAAGCTATCTGCAAACGTTGTCAATAAAGAAGCTATCTGCAAACGTTGTCAATAAAGAAGCTATCTTCAAACGTTGTCAATAAAGAAGCTATCTGCAAACGTCAATAAAGAAGCTATCTGCAAACGTTGTCAACAAAGAAGCTATCTGCAAACGTTGTCAATAAAGAAGCTATCTGCAAACGTTGTCAATAAAGAAGCTATCTGCAAACGTTGTCAATAAAGTGCTCCTACTCAGATGGTGTTTTGTTTTGAGTAAATAATAATATATAAAATCTAATAAATTCTCCCCTTTAAGGGGAGATTTCCACTTGAGGGACTTTTTTCTTGGCCCCTTTCTCCCTCATGTCTAGCCCCATTGCTTTTGAGATTTTAAGACGTTTGCCCCATTAGTTTGTTGATTTTAAGATTTTCCGCCCCATTTCGTCAATTTTAGACCTTTCGTGCCATTTAGATGTCGATTTTTTCCTGGCGAGCGATAGCGAGCCTGTAGTTTAAGAGTAACCGGCCTTCGGCCGGTAAATTTTTCTACCGAAAAATGTACAAATTTATCTTGAAAGGGGGTCAAGGGGGTGTAATTTTAAGATTGCTGGAGGAGTAATAAACAAACTAAAAACCTCCCCTTAATAGATCGGCCGAAGGCCAGTTACTCTTATATTACAGGCTCGCTATCGCTCGCCAGGATAAAATCGACACTTAAATGGCACGAAAGGTCTTAAAATTGACAGAATGGGGCGGAAATTCTTAAAATCACCAACCTAATGGGGGCAAACGTCTTAAAATCTCAAAAGCAATGGAGCTAGACATTAGAGAGAAAGGGGTCAAGAAAAAAGTCCCTCAAGTGGATATCTCCCCTTAACTCATGTGGGCCAGTTCCATATTATTATTATTATTATTATTATTATTATTATTATTATCAGATACTACATGTGAGGGGGGAGGGGGAACTTGGGAGGGGGCATACAACCACCTACGCTGGCGGAGGCATGTGCTCTACCCATTGCCTCCTAAATGAAATCACTTCTTCCTTGGTGCGTATCCTATCTGTCCTCCAACTTTCGTGAAAATCAGTTCATAACTTTTTTGAGGTATCTTGTGTACAGACAGATAGACGAACAAACGGAGGCAAAAACATAAACTTCCTCCAACTTCGAAGGCGGAGGTAATTCACCATCTAATTTATTGTCTTCAACCGAAAGCTTGGCAACTGAACGTGGATTAAGGCATAGGTATGACTAGATAATGTGTGTGTGTGTGTGTGTGTGTGTGTACTCAGTTACTTGTTCGTCAAGGGGAATCCACGCAATGCGAGCTAAGCTCATTATTATCACGCCTCCTTAACTGGGAATGTATTGCGTGAAATGCATGTTCAGTGTTTTATGTACTGTTGGAATGGCTGTGGATGTGTGTGTAGTCTGTATTTAGCCAATTGGCGACAACGGAAACGAAGGCTTAGGGTGGATCTGTATGGTACCATTCTCACTATAGACGGTACCGTCTCGCCCGAAGGCTTAGGTAGCCATCAGCTTAGGTGAACCATATGATACCCATCTCGCCTTGTACCATTTTTGCCAACCCCAGATGGGACGTCACAACGTCGTCCACTTATTCCAGGTACCTATTTACAGCTAGGTGAACTGAGGCTAACACATGAAAGGAGACAAGCCCAATTTGTCTCCGCCCGGCCGGGGGATTGAACCCCCGACCCCTCGTGTGTGAGACGAGAGCTCTACCTACTAGGCTACGGGCTGTGTGTGTGTGTGTGTGTGTGTGTGTGTGTGTGTGTGTGTGTGTGTGTGTGTGTGTGTGTGTGTGTGTGCCATAAATCTTTGGTATAATAAATGTCTGCTTGGCTCGACAGGTATGGGAGGAGGGAGGGGAGGGGGGGGGAGGGAGGAGGGGGAGGAGGAGGAAGAGGAGGAAAAGGGGAGGAAGATAAATAGGGACGAACAGGGAAGAAGGAGGATATAGGAGATAAAGAGGAGGAGGAGGAGGAGGAGGAAGAGGAGGAGGAGGAAATGGAGGTGAAAGAGGTGGAGGAAACGAGGCCGGAATAACCCTTTCAAGAATCTATTCCGCATTCCATTTCTATATTCTGTCAAATATTGGACGATTTTATTCAGATTAGGAAGAGAATATGGAAGTCAATTGAGATAATCTTGGCCCTTTTGATTCCCACAGGAGTGGGACTGTGTTGAAAGGCGGGTGCCTCGCACTCGCCGCAGTTCAGTAGTGGTAATAATGAATGCTCTACATAGCTCTACCATCACCACCTACCCTCCAGCCCCTTTATAAGCAGGCAGAGAGCCCTACCAGATCACAGGGCTGTCTGGTGGGCTGACAGGAGGGAGAGGTGGACAGGTTGAGAGGTTGAGAGGTAGGTAGGTAGGTGGGGAGGTTGATATGTAGGTCGATTTGTAGAATGACAGGGTGAGGGATAGGTTTATTGGGATGATGGGGGATTGAGTGGTAATTTAGAAGGTATATTTGTAGGTCGACCAGTAAGTAGTCATTAGGTTGAGAGGTAGATTAGATAGGTGGGTAGGTTCATATGTAGGTCGATTTGTAGGATGAACTGATTAAGGGGTAGGTTTGTTGGTAAGATGTGAGGTAGGTAGGTAGGTAGGTCGGTAGGTTCATATGTAGGTCGATTTGTAGGATGAACTGATTAAGGGGTAGGCTTGTTGGTAAGATGTGAGGTAGGTAGGTAGGTAGGTAGGTAGGTAGGTAGGTTCATATGTAGGTCGATTTGTAGGATGAACTGATTAAGGGGTAGGCTTGTTGGTAAGATGTGAGGTAGGTAGGTAGGTAGGTAGGTAGGTAGGTAGGTAGGTAGGTTCATATGTAGGTCGATTTGTAGGATGAACTGATTAAGGGGTAGGCTTGTTGGTAAGATGTGAGGTAGGTAGGTAGGTAGGTAGGTAGGTAGGTAGGTAGGTAGGTAGGTCGGTAGGTTCATATGTAGGTCGATTTGTAGGATGAACTGATTAAGGGGTAGGCTTGTTGGTAAGATGTGAGGTAGGTAGGTAGGTAGGTAGGTAGGTTCATATGTAGGTCGATTTGTAGGATGAACTGATTAAGGGGTAGGCTTGTTGGTAAGATGTGAGGTAGGTAGGTAGGTTCATTAGTAGGTCGATTTGTAGGATGAACTGATTAAGGGGTAGGCTTGTTGGTAAGATGTGAGGTAGGTAGGTAGGTAGGTAGGTAGGTAGGTAGGTAGGTAGGTAGGTAGGTTCATATGTAGGTCGATTTGTAGGATGAACTGATTAAGGGGTAGGCTTGTTGGTAAGATGTGAGGTAGGTAGGTAGGTAGGTAGGTAGGTAGGTAGGTAGGTAGGTAGGTAGGTAGGTAGGTAGGTAGGTTCATATGTAGGTCGATTTGTAGGATGAACTGATTAAGGGGTAGGTTTGTTGGTAAGATGTGAGGTTGAGAGATAGATAGATAGTTGGGTAGGTTGATATGTAGATCGATTTGTGGGATGAACTGACTGAGGGATAGGTGTGTTAGTTAGAGGAGAGGTATATATTCCAGTGCGTTATATTGTATTGAAGCTACATTTAGACGATTGTGTAAGCTTAGGAAAAACTATGGTAGCTAAAAGGGTTAATTGAGATAGTCTGTAGCTTTTAATGGTTGGACGTCCTTCCTAACTTGAATAATATCGTCTTATAGTCGCCAAAATATAATAAAAAATAAAAATACAAAATAAATAAATAAATTAAAAGGATGTCACCGGTACTGAATGGGGTATATAAGTCACTCAATGATTAATTCATCGGATTTATGAATTCTCTCTCTCTCTCTCTCTCTCTCTCTCTCTCTCTCTCTCTCTCTCTCTCTCTCTCTCTCTCTCTCATTTACATACTGTAGATACCCACCTACCTAACCGATTATCCTGCTGCTGTAGACCGTCTATAACTCCTCTCACCTGTCGACATGCATACCTGCCTGTCTGCCTACCAATTAACCGGTCGATATAATGGCCCACCATTTGGTTTAGCCCTTCATTGTGTATATTATGGATCTGTCTACCTGTTTGTACACCTGTTAGCCTACCTATTAAGTATATTCTATCATCTTGTTAATTGCCAACTAGTCTACTGAACTATATATTTTTTCTGAGATATACTGTATATATATATATATATATATGTTTCTAGTCTCTCAGTGGGGATCGAACCATCGACCATCAGAACGATAGCCGACGCTTTAATCAATTACACCACGGCGTCGGCTATCGTTCTGATGGTCGATGGTTCGATCCCCACTGAGAGACTAGAAACATTTAGTGGCTCACGTGTATTTGTGATATATTCTCAATATATATGTATATATATATATATATATATATATATATATATATATATATATATATATACAGTATATACTGTATATATATTTAAATTTACTTGATATTTTTCTTGCAAGTTTCCTTCATTAAGCTTAAAGAAAACAACACTGCCAAAACCTCCTTCGAGATGATGTTGTCCAATTTTCACTAGACAAGTGCCACGGTCATAGGCAGGTTCCTCCCTAAATTGCAGGCTTGATATAGCTTGCCAGGAAAAAAAATCGACACCTAAATGGCACGAGAGGTCTTAAAATTGACGAGGAAATGGGGCAACACGTTTTAAAGCAGCCAGACTCAACATTAATGAGAGACAAGGGGGTCCAGAAAAACAACCACCTTAAGGGCAGGTTTTTAGTGTGTTTCCTAGACTTCCATCAAGCTTGAAATTACACCCCCTTGACCCCCTTTCTAGATAAATTTGTACATTTTTCGGTAGAAAAATGTCCCGGCCGAAGGCCGAATCCTCTTAAATTACAGGCTCGCTATCGCTCGCCAGGAAAAAATCGTCACCTGAATGGCACGAAAGGTCTTAAAATGGAGTGAAAGTTCTTAAAATCGCCAAACTAAAGGGGCGAACGTTTTATATTATCAAAAGCAATGGGGCCAAACATGAGGGAGAAAGGGGTCAACAACAAAAATCCCTCAAGTGGAAATCTCCCCTTAAGGGGAGGCAGACCGGTTTTCTGGACCCCCTTCTCCCTCATGTTTAGCCCCAGTATTTTTGAGATTATAAGACGTTCGGCCCATTAATTTGGCGATTTTAACACCTTTCGCCCCATATCTTTGTCCTGGTTATTTCCTGGCGAGCGAAAGCGAGCCTGCAATTTTAAGAGGAACCGGCCTTCGGCCGGAAATTTTTTCTACCGCAAAATGTACAAATTCATCTTGAAGGGGGTTTAGTTTTTTTTGTCTAAGCTTGATGGAGGTCGAGCGAGGAAACTAAAATATATGAATAAATGAATTAATAGACCCAAACAAAAACCTAAGCCAAAACCTTCCCTAAAACAAAACACAAAGTTGTAAGTACGGAAGAAAGAGAAGTAGTTGTAAGTACGGAAGAAAGAGAAGTAGTTGTAAGTACGGAAGAAAGAGAAGTAGTTGTAAGTACGGAAGAAAGATAAGTAGTTGTAAGTACGGAAGAAAGAGAAGTAGTTGTAAGTACGGAAGAAAGAGAAGTAGTTGTAAGTACGGAAGAAAGAGAAGTAGTTGTAAGTACGGAAGAAAGATAAGTAGTTGTAAGTACGGAAGAAAGATAAGTAGTTGTAAGTACGGAAGAAAGAGAAGTAGTTGTAAGTACGGAAGAAAGAGAAGTAGTTGTAAGTACGGAAGAAAGAGAAGTAGTTGTAAGTACGGAAGAAAGAGAAGTAGTTGTAAGTACGGAAGAAAGAGAAGTAGTTGTAAGTACGGAAGAAAGATAAGTAGTTGTAAGTACGGAAGAAAGATAAGTAGTTGTAAGTACGGAAGAAAGATAAGTAGTTGTAAGTACGGAAGAAAGAGAAGTAGTTGTAAGTACGGAAGAAAGATAAGTAGTTGTAAGTACGGAAGAAAGATATATATATATATATATATATATATATATATATATATATAACACCACACAATGCATAATCGTTGTAAATCAAGAATTTAATGAAATTTAGCTTCAAAGAATATATATATATATACTGTATATACAGTATATATATATACTGTATATACAGTATATATATATATATATATATATATATATATATATATATATATATATATATATATTTGAAAGAAAATCATATATATATATATTTTTCTTTTCACAATCATTGTTTTAATTCAAAAGGACACTACATATTATCTTGATAATACCATCATATTTTTGATATTAATTTTATCAAAATAAGTAAATATTCCGTATAATAAAGCCGAGATAAATAATTCCCTATCTGCCAGCCCCCTCCTCCCCCACCTCTCCTTTCGGGCAAACACACCTCAACCAGAAAACAGCTAGGGGAATGGAGGGGGCGTCTTGGAAAATGAATAAACATATGTGGTGGTGGTGATGACAGTATATATATATATATATATATATATATATATATATATATATATAGAGAGAGAGAGAGAGAGAGAGAGAGATGAGTATGAGGACAGAAATAAAATAAGGGGAGAGGAGAGAAAGCAAGGGTACTATTCGAAAAAAAACATTGGATATTATGAGTGAGTGGTATATGAGCGTATTATATGAGTGAGTGGTACATGAGCGTATTATATGAGTGAGTGGTACATGAGCGTATTATATGAGTGAGTGGTACATGAGCGTATTATATGAGTGAGTGGTATATGAGCGTATTATATGAGTGAGTGGTATATGAGCGTATTATATGAGTGAGTGGTATATGAGCGTATTATATGAGTGAGTGGTATATGAGCGTATTATATGAGATTATATAAGTGTGGTATGAGGGAAGATGGGTAATTTTTCTGGTCACCCTTCTTCCTCATGTTTAGCCCCATTTGTTTTAAGATTTTATGACGTTCGGCCCATTAGTTTGGCGATTTAAATACCTTTCACCCCATTTCTTTGTCAATATTAGGACTTTTCGTGTCATTTAGGTGTCGATTTTTTCCTGGCGAGCAAAATCGGCCTGGCCATTTTTGTATCGAAAAATGTACAAAATTATCTTGAAGGAGGGTCCTGGGGTGGGGTGGGGGGGGGGTGGGGGGTATTTTTTTTAAGCTTAATAAAGAAATAAATATATTATGATCTCAATAAATATATATATATAAAAGATAAATAAAGAAAGACAATTTAATACAAGTCTTCTCTCAAACCACCCATTCTGCTGCCCGACTCTCCCCCGTCTGCCCATCATTTTAATACCCCCTGTCTGCCCCATAATAGCCGACCTGCCCACCCATTAATTATATCCGTCATCACCGTCACTCATACGTCACGATACCACCACTACCACCATACCCACGATACCCAGGCCCTTACTACCCTATACCCTGATACCCTTATACCCCCTCACTACTTTATACCCGGTTTCTCAAAGGCCGGTTTCTCAAAATTACAGGCTCGCTATCGCTCGCCAGGAAAAAAGCGACACCTAAATGTCACAAAAATATTGACAATGATATTCGGTGAAAGGTCTCTCAGAACACGCTACCACCTACCACCATACCCATGATACCCAGACCCTTACTACCTTATACCCTACCTATTTGATCCGAGGGGGGGGGGGGGGGGCGAGGGGGGCGTTTTGGTACTCCCCGGTTTCGATCCATTATATTGGAGATTTTAAGATGTTCCACCCCGTTTGTTTGTCGATAATAAGAAGCTTCACTGTATTCAGGTGTCGATCCATTATATTGGAGATTTTAACCCTCTCCGACATATGACGCAATTTTGAGCCTATTGGGGATACTTTAAAGTCTTTGTTACCATCAGGGGTATTTAGAAACCTTTAGTTTAGTTACTTCAACCAATGCAGTTGTCTTTGAGTAAGTTGTGGGCAGAAAACGAATTTTGGAGAGGTAATTATAAGAGTGAGAGAACTCTATTTCTTATTGCTAATCTGGCAACCTCTGCGTCATATGAGTCTGAAGGAGTTAAGATGTTTCACCCCGTTTGTTTGGCGATAATAAGAAGCTTCACTGCATTCAGGTGTCAAATTTTTTTCTGGGCGAGGGATAGCAATCCTGGCCTTCGGCCGGGATTTTTCGATCGAAAAATGTACACAATTAGCTGGCAGGGGGTCTGGGTACGCCTTTTTTTATTTTTGAAGGATGTCTGGGTAGGCGTTTTTGTTAGTCTAGAGAGAGAGAGAGACAAAAAAAAAAAATACATTCTCCGAAAATGGCCGAAGCAAGCCAAATCCTCCATAATAACCCAACAATATATCATAATTACCCACAAGACGTCAAGACAATATATCATAATTACCCACAAGACGTCAAGATAATATATCATAATTACCCACAAGACGGCAAGATAATATATCATAATTACCCACAAGACGGCAAGATAATATATCATAATTACCCACAAGACGTCAAGACAATATATCATAATTACCCACAAGACGTCAAGACAATATATCATAATTACCCACAAGACGTCAAGACAATATATCATAATTACCCACAAGACGTCAAGATAATATATCATAATTACCCACAAGACGGCAAGATAATATATCATAATTACCCACAAGACGTCAAGATAATATGTCATAATTACCCACAAGACGGCAAGATAATATATCATAATTACCCACAAGACGTCAAGATAATATATCATAATTACCCACAAGACGGCAAGATAATATGCTCGATTTAACCCTATTAGGTGCAGGGCGGGCCAATTTAGCTCCTCCCAGTTTTACTCCATTAGCTTGGAGATTAAAAGGTAAAACTTGCAAACTAAACAAACCAAAATTGGGACAAGGACAATATATAAGGACAATATAATATTTAAGACGTTTCATCGCATTCGTTTGGCGATTATATGATGCTTCAACCCAATAAGGTGTTGATTTTTCCTGGGTGACCGATAGCGACCGAAAAATGTACACATTTAGCTTGAACGGGGTCTGGGGGACGTTTTTTTTTAGTTTGAAGGGGGTTTGGAGAGGCGTTTTTCCAAGTCTAGCGGGTAAACTAAAAACACATTGTTCGAAAATGGCTAAAACAAATAAAAACTTCAATAATATAATTAAACAAAATGCCATAATAAACCCCCGAGACGTTGCACCAAATAGTGTAATGCTGCACTTTGACTCGGATACTGTGACTCCGATACACAAACTACAGCACACTACATACCACGATCACATTTTTTTCCTATGGGTATGAATAAGACGAAATGCAGGTTGTCTGTAACGAATGTCTGCCCCCGCCCCCCCCCCCCCCCCATAGCCAAAACGAGAGACAGAGGGACAAATGCAAGGGACGTTGGGGTCAGAAATGCCTGGAGACACACAAAGTTTAAAGCAGTCTAAGTCGTAGGATGAAAGAAAGGTTGATGGAGGGAGAGAGCTTATTATGCTACTACCCTTCCCTACCCATCAACTAACGTACTCCTTCTTTATACCCATCATCACCGTCAGTCACTGGGCACGGTATTGTCCCCCCCCCCCCCCGCCCCCCCCCCCAAAAAAAAAATGCCATTTTTTATCCTGAGTATCGGATACAAATTTAAATACAAATAAAATTAACACAAAGAAGAAGACAAAGAAAAAGGAGGAAACAATATTAAAACGAAAACGAAGACGAATTAAAAAAAAACAAAAAACAAAAACAAATATTAAGAATAATAATAATAATAATAATAATAATAATAATAATAATAATAGTAATAATAATAAATAAATAATAATAAGACGAATAAATAGGAGAAGATAGTTTGGGGTATGGCTTTACGATGGACGTACAAGGCTGTGTGTGTGTGGCAGGATGAGTGACAGGGAGGCTTGGTCTAAATCACCCACCATCATCACTACCACTACTACTAATTGTACCCTTCATCACTACCATCACTACTACCCCTACCTCTGATTGTACCCTTCACCACTACCACTAATTGTACCCATCATCACTACCACCCACCATCACCACTACTACCACTGATTGTACCCTTCATCCTTACCACTAATTATACCGGTCATCACTACTACTATAATTGTACCCTTCATCACTACCACTACTACTACTACTACTACTACTTTACCCTTCATCACTACCACCCACCATCACCACTACTACCACTGATTGTACCTTCATCACTACCACTAATTGTACCCATCATCACTACCACCCACCATCACCACTACTACCACTAATTGTACCCTTCATCACTACCACCCACGATCACCACTACTGCCACTGATTGTACCCTTCATCACTACCACTAATACTACTACCACTAATTGTACCGATCATCACTACCACCCACCATCACCACTACTACCACTAATTGTACCCTTCATCACTACCATCACACCTAAACAACCCACCATCACCACTACTACTATTACTAATTGTACCCATCATCACTACCATCAAACCTACCACCCACCATTACCACTACTACTACTACTAATTGTACCCTTCATCACTACCATCACTACTACCACCCACCATCACCACTACCACCCACCATCACCACTACCACCACTGATTGTACCCTTCATCACTACCATCAAACCTAAACAACCCACCATCACCACTAATACTAATACTAATTGTACCCATCATCACTACCATCAACCTACCACCCACCATCACTACTACTACTACTAATTGTACCCTTCATCACTACCATCACTACTACCACCCACCATCACTACTACCACCCACCATCACCACTACCACCACTGATTGTACCCTTCATCACTACCATCAAACCTAAACAACCCACCATCACCACTAATACTACTACTAATTGTACCCATCATCACTACCATCAAACCTACCACCCACCATCACTACTACTACTACTAATTGTACCCTTCATCACTACCATCACTACTACCACCCACCATCTCTACTACCACCCACCATCACCACTACCACCACTGATTGTACCCTTCATCACTACCATCAAACCTAAACAACCCACCATCACCACTAATACTACTACTAATTGTACCCTTCATCACTACCATCACTACTACCACCCACCATCACCACTACCACCACTGATTGTACCCTTCATCACTACCATCAAACCTAAACAACCCACCATCACCACTAATACTACTACTAATTGTACCCATCATCACTACCATCAAACCTACCACCCACCATCACCACTACTACTACTAATTGTACCCTTCATCACTACCATCACTACTACCACCCACCATCACCACTACCAACCCACCATCACCACTACCACCACTGATTGTACCCTTCATCACTACCATCAAACCTAAACAACCCACCATCACCACTAATACTACTACTAATTGTACCCATCATCACTACCATCAAACCTACCACCACCATCACCACTACTACTACTAATTGTACCCTTCATCACTACCATCACTACTACCACCCACCATCACTACTACCACCCACCATCACCACTACCACCACTGATTGTACCCTTCATCACTACCACCACTACCTCTAATTGTACCACTACTACTACTACTACTACTGATTGTATCCTTCATCACTACTACTAATTATACCCATCATCACTACCATCACTACTACTAATTGTACCCTTCATCACTACGATCACTACTACCCCTACCTCTAATTGTACCCTTCACCACTATCATCACCATCACTACCACTAATTATACCCATCATCACTACCATCACTACTACTAATTGTACCCTTCATCACTACGATCACTACTACCCCTACCTCTAATTGTACCCTTCACCACTATCATCACCATCACTACCACTAATTATACCCATCATCACTACCACTACTACCACTAATTGTACCCATCATCACTACCACCCACCATCACCACTAATTGTACCCATCATCACTACCACTACTACTACTACCACTAATTGTACCGATCATCACTACCACCCACCATCACCACTACTACTATAATTGTACCCTTCATCACTACCATCACTACTACCACCCACCATCACCACTACTACTAATTGTACCCATCATCACTACCACTAATTGTACCCAAAATGGATATATAGCTTTGTAGGTGATGTACAGATTATTATATTAACAAATTCGTTTCGAGGGATATACTTCCATAATAATTAGAATTAGGGGAGGTCCCGATTTGTTTTGAGCGACTGTACCTGAAGTTGTGGACCCTCACCCTAACTAACTACCCCTTCATGCCTCAGTGACCTCCCTACAACCCCAAAACTCTTATACTCACTCTCACTCTCTCTCTCTCTCTCTCTCTCTCTCTCTCTCTCTCTGACAGTATATTCAGTAACAAGACCTACCGCATATTTATATTGTATTATTTCTACCGAAAAATGTACAAATTAATCTAGAAGTGGGATCTAATGGATGTTTCTTTAAATTTGATGGAGGTCTAGGGAGGAGACTAGAAAAATAACGAATACATGAACAAAAATAACGAATACATGAACAAAAATAATTAATACATGAACAAAAATAACGAATACATGAACAAAAATAACGAATACATGAACAAAAATAACGAATACATGAACAAAAATAACGAATACATGAACAAAAATCACGAATTCATGAACAAATCGCCCAAAAAGTTCACCATCAGACCGTTTGTATGGCCTATTTATTCATTTATTCATATATTTTTTTTAGTTTCCTCCCTAGACCTCCATCAAACTTAGAAAAACACCCCCTTCAAGATAAATGTGTACATTTTTCGGTAGAAAAATTTCCTCACCGAAGGCCGGTTCCTCTTCGTACTGTATTATTTTCTGGACCCCCTTCTCCCTAATGTTTAGCCCCACTAGTTTTGAGATTATAAGACGTTCGGCCCATTAGTTTGGTGATTTTAACACCTTTCGCCCCATTTCGTTGTCAATTTTAAGAAATTTCGTGCCATTTAGGTGTCGATTTTTTCCTGGCGAACGGTAGGCAGCCTGCAATTTTAAGAGGAACCAGGCTTCGGCCGGGACATTTTTCTACCGAAAAATTTATAAATTTATCTTGAAGGGGGGTCTAGGGGGTGTTTTTCTAAGCTTGATGGAGGTCTAGGGAGGGAAACAAAATAAAACAAAAAACGGTCAATCTCCCCTTAATATAGAAAAGAGAGAACAAATGAACAAGTAAGGTCTAACATCGCCAAACTATTGGGGTGAATGTCATACAATGGGGCTAAGCATGAGGGAGAAGGAAGGGGGTCCAGATTCCCCCCTCCCTTCCCTCCTGCCACGGACATTAGTTCTAGGGCAGTAGTTCCCTTTCCAATGTTCCCTTACCCACTCTAAACCACTGTTTGGACACTTGATCCTCAGTGTTTTGGAGGACAAGCAGCCTAGAAGGGTCACTAGACCTGTTGTTGCTTGATTTCCTTTGTACTCCTTCCTTAACCCCTTCTGTACCGGCGACGTCTTTTTTTATTTTATGCTAGTCTGTTTTTAGAGGATATTGTGCAGCTTAGAAAGGATCTGTGGCACTAAAAGGGTTAATTGAGATAGTTCAAAGCCTATTTATTACTAGAGTTTTTTTTTTAAACTGAATACAATCGTGTAACAGCAGCCAGAAGGCAGACCGTTTTTCTGGACCCCCTTCTCCCTAATGTTTAGCCCCACTAGTTTTAACATTATAAGACGTTCGGCCCATTAGTTTGGGGATTTTAACACCTTTTTTTCCCCCATTTCGAAGTCAATTTTAAGACCTTTCGTGCCATTTAGGTGTCGATTAAAAGTTAAAAAGACGTCGCCGGTACAGAAGGGGGTTAATTATTATGTTCTCTCCACTAACCAACGTTAACTCCAAACTGGCGGAGGTTGGCCGATCCCTGTTGACTATAGTCACACGTTCTTTGCATATTGCCTTTCAACCTCATCAAGAACCACACACGGAGCCGAACCACAGGCAAGTCCACCACCCCCTGAATGGAGAGGACCCACTTATAGCTGGGGGTTAGTGCTGAGAGAGAGAGAGAGAGAGAGAGAGAGAGAGAGAGAGAGAGAGAGAGAGAGAGAGAGAGAGAGAGAGAGAGAGAGAGAGAGAGAGAGAGAGAGAGTGAATGAGTGAGTGTGTAAAGTATTAGGTAATCTTTTATAATTATTCTACAGAAACAAACCATAGTATTTGCTTGGCATTATGCTATCCATCGCCGTGTTCATTGTTGCACTGTGTACGTCAAGGGGAGGCAGACCGTTTTTCTGGACCCCCTTCTCCCTCATCTTTAGCCCCATTAGTTTTGAGATTATAAGACGTTCGGCCCAATATTTTGGCGATTTTAACACCTTTCGCCCCATTTCGTTGTCAATTTTAAGACTTTCGTGCCACTTAGGTGACGATTATTTCCTGGCGAGCGAAAGCGAGCCTGCAATTTTAAGAGGAACCGGCCTTCGGCCGGAAATTTTTTCTACCGAAAAATGTACAAATTTATCTTGAAGGAGGTCTAAGGGTGTTTTTCTAAGCTTCATGGAGGTCTAGGGAGGAAACTAAAAAAATATATGAATACATGAATTAATACATGAATTAATACATGAATTAATACATGAATTAATATACATGAATTAATATACATGAATTAATACATGAATTAATATACATGAATTAATACATGAATTAATAGACCAAACAAACGGTCAGTCTCCCTTTGTGTGATTGTATGACATTCGCCCCATTACTTTGGCGATTTTAAGAACTTTCGTGGTATTTAGGTGTCGATTTATTTCCTGGCGAGCGATAGCGAGCCTGTAATTTAATAGGAACTGGCCTATGGCCAGGGCAAATTTTCCTACCGAAAAATACACAAATTTATCTCGTTTTTTTGTGTGTAAAGCTTGATGGAGGTCCTTGGAAGAAACTAAAAGGAATATCGAATACATTAATTACTCATAATAAACCGTGGGACTTATTACTCTTTTCACAACGAAAATATTGCATTGAAGGCTTAATTTATCAGGCCCAAGTATGACAAATGACGGCCATAAACTTGATTTTATTGATATTTACTTAAAGAAACTAAGGTCAACAATTTTCAGGAGGGATGATATCTCTTATATATTATAAATTTGATTGTTATATAAAAAAAAAAAAAAAAAACACCTAAGGACAACCATTTTCAAGAGGGAATATTATATCCTCCCTCCCATCTCTCTCTCTCTCTCTCTCTCTCTCTCTCTCTCTCTCTCTCTCTCTCTTTCTCTTTCGCCTAGACAAATATCTTGCATCAAACCCACGACTGACTGCGTTTGTAAATTAATAACCTGTATTTTATTCCCCCCTCAAATTCATCTAGGATTATTGCGTATAAATACTAAGACGTTACTCTCTTTTTCCCAGATATACGAAAGATCACTTATAGTCCATGAGCCAGGCCAGATATCGGTACCACCTGGGGTGACT
Source organism: Lithodes maja (assembly GCA_037953745.1). Taxonomy (NCBI): domain Eukaryota; kingdom Metazoa; phylum Arthropoda; class Malacostraca; order Decapoda; family Lithodidae; genus Lithodes; species Lithodes maja. Next base: position 17,334 of record JBAKBP010023246.1, read on the forward strand.
AAACACGAATGGTACTAAAATGTTTATAGAGTGACTGTAAGTACATTAAGATATGATAGCCTTCTCGCACTGGTAGCTTAGTCTAATTTTTTTTGATGCAATAGGGGCGCTACCCAAAAATAAAGATTTTAGCGTGACGCTCGGCGTTTTCCTCATTTTCTTTAAAATCCATCACACAATCATCGCGAAACTTTGAACACCTATGTAGAATTATATTCTCTACCAGAGTTGTTCCTAGGTATTTTTCAAATTTCCTCATATTTCGGAATATACTCTATATTATGGGTATTTTCCTCTAAATCTAGAATAAATCCTTAAATATGGGGAACATTGAAAAATATATTCTAACAGCTCTTGTAGCTTATTTGATTCTCTACAAGAATTATTCCGATGTGTATTTCAAGTTTCTCCATATTTAGGGGTTTATTTCATATTTGGGGATTTTTGGTTATATTTTGGGGATAATTTATTATTGGAAGGAGCAAACATATGTAGAGTGGTTTCCATGTAATGTGTTTGTTTGTTCATGGTTTAATGGTGATATTTTTTGCAGGTGTGTGTCGACTGTTTGACGGCAGGATGGAACCATCTGCGAGGAAGAGAGCACGGATCGACTGTATCATCCACTGCTCTGATGATGACAGCGATGCTCTGGTGTCACCACAGGATTTGGACTCCTGGAACACATTGCTCAGGGATGCAGAAATCAGGCAGCATGATCCAGTCCTGGAAGCAGCCAAGGGCCTTGAAGAAGGAGGAATACCACACATACATTATCACCGTAAATGTCTAAATGTCGTAGTCTCTTTACAATGAAGAAGTCACTGGATTCTATCCTTGCCAAGGGTGTCAAGATAGAATCAGCAAGCGTCGACCCCAGGAGGAGGGCATCAAGGGATGCCCCTAGTACTAGCAGGGTGTATGCCAAAGGATGTATCTTCTGCGAGAAGTCAAGCAAGTACATAAAAACAACAAAGACAAGGGAGCCACTCATACAGTGTGTTGAGCTACGAGCAGATGAGAAGATTCGCAGAGCAGCAATAAGGAAACTCAACCAGAGAATCCTTGGTTTAGTTAGCAGAGACCTTGTTGCTGCAGAGGGTCACTACCACAAGTCGTGCTACAAACTCTTCACAAAAGATGATTTCCCAGCGGCCGCCAGGTCGGGTGCAGGTGAAAATCAGGAAGAAAGCGAGGAAGCACGCTACGAAGAGGTTGAGACAGAAGCCCTCGAGGAACTCTGCTTGTATATAAGGACCAAATTATTCCCCAACCCAGAGGTACTGCCTATGACAAACCTCACATCTAGGCTTGAGAGATCCATGATGTCCCGTGGTATTATCCAACTGAAACCAGCGACAAAGAAACATGTTCGCCGAAAGATTGAAACCGAGTTTGGAGAATCACTACGCTTTGTCCCAGATGAGAAAGGAAAGCTTCTAATCTATCCACGCAGCCTCTCAATGGACGACCTTGCCCGGCAAGCACACAAAATGGCAAAAGACCTGCAAGAAGCAAGAGCAGCTAACTCTGAAGATGTCTTAACCAAAGCAGGAATGCAGCTGAGGAATGAGATCAATAAACAAGATGTGAGTCAGCCATGGCCTCCCGATACAGCTCAGAATGTCATTCCTGCAGCAGTCACTCAATTCCTGCACACCCTGCTGACAGGAGAGTGTGAGTGTGAAACTCCCTCTGAAAGAGCTCAACGTCTTGCCACTTCCTTTGGCAGTGACTTGGTCTTTGCTGTTACCAGTGGCAAGACAAAACCACCCAAGCACGTACTGCTGACCAATGCTGTAAAGTCTTTGACAGGAAACACAGAACTGATCCGAACTCTGAATCGTCTTGGTCACTGTGTGTCTTACTCAATGTTTGAGGAGATCGATACAGCCCTTTGTATCCAGAAGCTGGAATGCTCAAAGGATGACATTCCACTGCCAGCAAACATCTACCCTGGTGTGTTCACAACCCTGGCCTGGGATAACATTGACCGACTTGAAGAGACCCTAAGTGGAGCAGGTACTTCTCATAGAGTCAATGGCATTGCTGTCCAGTCCAAGGTTGCAGGCTCTGTGTCAGAGAAAGTCCTGCCAGAGATTACCAAGTCCAAGATAAGAAGCATCACTCAGACATCATCAATGCTGCCAATATACAATGTTGGGCGGCGGGCAGGGCCACCTAGGATTGAGACTGCGTATGTCGACACTACCAAGGAAGTCCAGGATTCAAAGACAAAGAACCATATCTGGCTTCTTACTCGAATGTCAGACCATGAGGACCAGTCCATCAGCAGTTGGACTGGGTTCAACATCAAAATGCGCAGAGACATTGCAGTGGTTCAGGACACTGTAAGCTACCTGCCCACTATCAATGCTCCCGCAACAGAAATGTCCACCGTTAATGAAATCTTGGAACAAACGCATGCTATCATGCAGTCCTTACAGCTTAACAAGATTGTGTGCGTGTTTGATCAAGCACTCTATGCCAAAGCTGCCGAAGTTATCTGGAAACAAGAGAAGTTCAAGAACATTATCATCAGGATGGGCGTCTTCCACACAATCTGTAATCTCATCTCCACCATAGGAAAGAGGTTTCAAGATGCAGGTCTTAGAGATCTGTGTGTGGAATCAGGTATCATCGCAGAAGGATCAGTGTCAGGAGTGATGAACGGCAAGAGGTACAACAGAGCAGTGAGACTACACAAGCTCGTGTATGAAGCACTGATGAGGCTTGCATGGAAAGGCTTCCTTTCATGGCTAGAAGAAAACCATTCAAGGGACATACACCATCTAGATGAAACACTGAAGGACATCAACAGCTTTCACAGCAATGTGTCTCAGGGACTCTTTCAAGAGCTGATGGAGAGTGAATCATGCACACATATCATGAAGCTTTTCCAAGTTTATCTTGAGACCCTCAGAGATGAACACAACCTCTCAGCATTCTGGATGTCATACCTGGACATGGTTGAGATCATGCTGGACTTAATTCGAGCCTCCAGAGAAGGCAACTGGATGCTCCACCTAGGAGCAATCCGACAGATGATACCGTGGTGTTTTGCCTATGACAAAGTGAACTATGCCCGGTTCCTAACCTACTACTATGCCTTGATGTCTCGACTGCCCATTGAACACCCAGAGGTCCATGAACACTTCATGCAAGGTGGCTTTTCGGTCCAGATCGGTAGCAAGAATCCCTTTGGACGGATCCCTGTGGACCAGACAATCGAAGAGACGATCAACAAAGACACCCAGACACCAGGGGGCACAAAAGGCTTCAGCCTGAAAGGCGGAGCTGTCGCCAGGTACTACCTGACATCGGAGTATCGCAGCAGGTACTTAAGGCAGCTCAGGACTATGGTAGTAGGCCAAAAGTATACTGACTTCAGCCACCCAGACCTACAGATGGCCAGGATTAGAAGAGATGAGGCCGATGTCCAATCTTTAGTTCAACTGATGGAGACCAGCTGGTTGAACCCCTTCAACGCAGAGCAAGAAGATCTTGTCAGTTTGTCAACTGCGACTATGGCACCACCAGAAGTTGTCAAAGACCTTCTAGGGGCCTACAGAATAGGAGAGGATGCATATCAAGCCTTCAAGGAAGAGCGCCTGGAGATCGATACGCCAACTATACAGTTTCATGACACGATGACGAAGACGAAACTGAGAACGTTCACTAACATCAGAATGAAGCCACGCTCACAAGACCATGCAAAGGAGGCTATCTTAAAGGCTGACAGGAACCTATTTGGCCAGATGATCCTTGTTGCCGAGAACAGAAAGCTCAAAATGAGTGATGTCTTGGCTCATCCCCTTGGGCCTTTGCCTTGGGCACTTGCCAGCGGTGATGGGTCTCTCCGCAAGACCAACAAGGCTGCCCTAGCAAAGGAGTTAGAGAGGAATGTTTCTCCTGCAGAAGTGATACCCGAGCCCTCTGCTACCATAATTGATGGGATGAGCCTGGTCCACAAACTGAAGGGAAACGACAAAACTTTTTCACAGCTTGCAGGTACAGCACTGAGTCACGCTGTTCATGAAGGTGCTAAGAGCAGGCGCATTGATGTTGTGTTTGATATCTACAAGGAGACATCCATCAAGGATGCAGAACGAGCCAAAAGAAGTGCAGGCACAGGAATTCATTTCAAGAACATTCAACCTGGGCACAACATCCAGCAGTGGAGAAAGTTACTCGGTAGTTCCTCCAACAAGGCAAGTCTTATCAAGTTCTTGGTAGAAGAATGGAAGGCACCACAGCACAGGGAGAAGCTCAAGGACAAGGAGCTGTATGTCACATGTGAGCAGCGCTGCTTCAAGATCACCAAAGAGCAGTGGGAAGAGGCTCCTGAGCTTAAGTCAACTCAAGAAGAAGCAGACACACGCCTTCTTCTCCATGCACTTCATGCAGCAGAATCTGGGAAAAAGTCTGTCATCATCACTGCAGAAGATACAGACGTCATGGTGTTGTGTCTTGGCATGTGCCACAAGATCCCATCCCATCTGTTCCAGAAGTGCGGGACGAAGAACCGGACAAGATTCCTGGATATCACCACACTGAGCCGCACACTGGGAGGCAGCGTGTGTGATTCATTGATTGGTATGCATGCCTTTACAGGCTGTGATACCGTCAGTGCATTCGCTGGCCGAGGGAAGATGACGACACTCAAGCAGGTGAAGATGGACAAGACATACCAGGATGCTTTTCACGAACTTGGACGCTCATGGGAAGTGTCTCCTGAACTCTTTGAGAAGCTACAGGAAATCACCTGCCACATGTACCTACCATCTACCCACACAACTAAGGTAAACAAGCTTCGGTATGAGCTGTTCTGTGCAAGACGTGGAGAGGTAGAGTCAAGTCAACTCCCTCCTTGTGAGGACTGCCTCTTCATGCATGCACTGCGTGCAAACTACCAGGCTGCGATCTGGAGGAGAAGTCTTCAGAGCCAGCCATTTGTTGCGAACCCAACAGACTGCGGTTGGATGACAGATGAGGACGGTAAGCTTGCCGTCAACTGGATGCGAGGCTCACCAGCACCAGATGCTGTTATGCAGCTACTGTCTTGCAAGTGTGTGCGGTCATGCGAACTCCCTAAGTGTACTTGCCTCAGCAATGGTCTAAAATGCACCGACATGTGCAGGTTACAGACATGTCAGAACACGGCTATTGAAGAAGAGCCGGTGGCACAACAGTCAGATTCCGAGTCTGATGTAGATGATATTTAGGAGTAGTAATTTGCCATAATAGTATGTACAAGCCCATGGTATGCTTAGTGTGTATTTACAGGACTTGTATTAAATGTGACAATTACTATATGCATTTTGTTGACATTTAGGCATTCCTGTCCCCAAATTTGACATTTTAAAAAAATTCGGAATTTTCGGTAGGGTATGTCTATTCAAGAAGTGATAACGACCATTAAGCTACCAATGTGCAAGGGCTATCATATCAAAACATAAACTAGAGACATGTAGCAAGCTAAAAACACCTAAGAGAATTAGTCACCCCGGGTGGTACCGATATCCCAAAATTCGGGTCTTGGCTCATGGACTATTATATCTGTGTTATGTTACTAACCTATCTGTCCTGTACTAACTTCCTAATCCTGTCACGGACAGGGCAGTAGTTCCCTTTCCAATGTTCCCTTACCCACTCTAAACCACTGTTTGGACACTTGATCCTCACTGTTTTGGAGGACAAGCGACCTAGGAGGGTCACTAGACTGTTGTTGCTTGATTTCCTTTGTACTGTCTGTGTACCGTACTCATCACCTCTTCAACAAACCCTCAAGGGAGGGTGACCTGCTTTTTGTTATTTCTGTCCTTTTCTCTCTTTCTCTGGCTTGTATCCATTCGGCCCCATTCAGCCAACTATTTTAAGACGTTTATCCCCATCTAGGTGTCGATTTCTTCCTGGCGAGCGATAGCGAGCCAGCATTATATGAAGAAATCCGGCTTTGCCGGAGAAAGTTTTCTATCGAAAAATGTACAAATTTAGCCTGCTGTCAAACAAAAATAAAAATTATGCTGGCTCGCTACCGCTCACCAGTAAAAAATTGACACCTGGATGGGGATAAACGTCTTAAAACAGTAGGCTGAATGGGGCCAAATGGATACAAGCCAGAGAAAGATAGAAAAGGACAGAACAAAAACAGGTCACCCCCCGCGAGGAGAAACAGAAAAACCGGCAGAAAACAAAACAATACAGAAAAAAAAAAAAAGAGGTCAATTTCCGTACCTGAGGGCACGGGGGTTCCTGAGGTGCATACCCTGAAGTGTGGGGGGGGGGGGGGGGATTCTTGACAATCTTCGTGGAGGAGCTTTCTGGAAAACACGAGGAACTATAATTAACGTATATTATGTTTACTCTAAACGCTCTTCGGAAAAATAGGAAAAGAAAAGTTGAATGTAGATACGAGGTGCCGTTGTAAAGGCTTGACCCTCAATACCTTCACCTGACCTGACGCTAAACACCTCCCAATGGAATTAATGAAAGCGTGTGATCTTCCCGGGACTCGAACCTGGGTTACCACATGCAGATCTTAAACACCCTAACCATTACACCAACAAGACAGTTAAAGGTTAAGTACATGACTATGACTATGATTTTATATCCATCTATCGAATACTGACTATCAATCTAAAGCAAAACCCCACATTATAAAGATGGATAAAACATATGCAATATTTGTCTTCTAGATATAGCAATATATACAGTATATATGCAATATATATATATATATATATATATATATAATGATTACGACTTTTACCTATACGTGTCTTGTACAATGGATATTTTTAGTGCAAGATAAACTCACTCACTCACTCACTCACTCACTGACTCACTCACTCACACTCTCTCTCTCTCTCCATCAGCATGCCCCACGTCCCTGTCCTCCAGGGGTGCACCTGAGGCCTGCTAATGAAGGGGTTGGGACGGCAGCTGACTTAAACCAGAGGGGGGGTATAATGCCAACTCCTCTATAATTGCCGCCATCTTGTTTACCTCAGCAGCAACTCTTCTATAGCGTCCGCCATGTTGTTTACCTCATATTATGTACAGTTGGTCACATAAGTTCTGTTCCTCTCCGTGATCTTAGACATAGAATTATACTGCGCATGATTGAATTACGGGTGCAATTTCTTATGCAGTATCTAACTGATTCACCAACTGATAATTAAGGCGAGGCAGACCGTTTTTCTGGACCCCCTTCTCCCTAATGCTTAGCCCCACTAGTTTTGAGATTATAAGTCGGTCGATCCATTAGTTTGGCGATTTTAAGACCTTTTGTGCAATTTAGATGGCAATTCTTTCCCGGCGAGCGATAGCGAGCCTGTAATTTAGGAGGAGGCCGGGACTTTTTTCCACCGAAAAATGTTCAAATATATTGAAGGGGGGTCTTGGGGGTATTTTTAAAAAGCTTGATGGGGGTCTAGGAAGCAAACTAACAATCTACCCTTAATAATTTGACTTCCATGACCAATGAAGCGGTTCTCTCTCTCTCTCTCTCTCTCTCTCTCTCTCTCTCTCTCTCTCTTAACCCTTTGAGTACCAGCGACGTGTGTTATCGTTTATTCTAGCTGTATTTAGACGATATTATGCAGCTTAGGAAGGATCTGTGGTAGTTAAAAGGATTGGTGGAGATAGTTTGAATTCAAAACACTGCTAGAGGTCCTTCCAAAGTTGAATAATATCGTCTAATAGTAGCCAGAATAAACTTAGAAGGACGTCGCCGGTACAGAGAGGGTTAATAACACTCCCTAAAAAAAAAAAAAAAAAAAAAAGCCGGCCAACTCTCCCCATAGACGCCCAGGTGAGCCCCCTGTGTGCCAGTCTTACCTGCCTGTCTCGCCTAATTAAGGGGAGGCTGGCCGTTTGTTTAGTCTATTAATTCATTTATTCCTATATTATTTTAGTTTCCTCCCTAGACCTCCATCAAACTCAGAAAAACATCCCTAAGACCCCCCTTCAAGATAAATTTGTACATTTTTCGGTAGAAAAATTTCCCAGCCAAAGGCCGGTTCCTCTTAAAATTTGCAGGCTCGCTATCGCTCGCCAGGAAATAATTGAGACCTAAATGGCACGAAAGGTCTTAAAATTGACAACAAAATGGGGCGAAAGGAGTTAAAATCGCCAAACGAATGGGCCGAACGTCTTACAATCTCAAAACTAGTGGGGCTAAACATTAGGGAGAAGGGGATCCAGAAAAACGGTCTGCCTCCCCTTAACAAACCCGAGGGATTTATCGCCACCCAAACTCTTCTCCCTCATGTTTTGCCCCATTAATGTGCAGGTTTTAAGACGTTTCGCCCATGAGTTTAGCGATTTTAAGACCTTTAACATCCCCCCCCCCCTTTCTTTTGCCAATATTAAGACCTTTCATGCAATTTAGGTGTTGATTTTTCCTGGCGAGCGATAGTGAGCCTATAATTTGATGAGGAGCCCGGGACATTTTTCTATCAACGAATATATAAATAAATAAATAAACTCATATATAAATAAATAAATAAACTCATATATAAATAAATAAATAAACGAATATATAAATAAATAAATAAACGAATATATAAATAAATAAATAAACGAATATATAAATAAATAAATAAACGAATATATAAATAAATAAACGAATATATAAATAAATAAACGAATATATAAATAAATAAACGAATATATAAATAAATAGACCCCCCAAAATAACCACTGTCCCCTTAAGGGGGGTGACCTGTTAAGGGGGGTGACCTGTTAAGGGGGGGTGACCTGTTAAGGGGGGTGACCTGTTAAGGGGGGTGACCTGTTAAGGGGGGTGACCTGTTAAGGGGGGTGACCTGTTTTTTTGTTCTGTCCTTTTCTATCTTTCTCTGGCTTGTATCCATTTGGCCCCATTCAGCCTACTGTTTTAAGACGTTTATCCCCATCCAGGTGTAAAATTTTTACTGGTGGCGAGTAGCGACGGTAGCGAGCCAGCATATTTTTTATTTTTGTTGGACAGCAGGCTAAATTTGTACATTTTTCGATAGAAAAATGACTCCGGCGAAGCCGGATTTCTTCATATAATGCTGGCTCGCTATCGCTCGCTAGGAAGAAATCGACACTTGGATGGGGATAAACGTCTTAAAACAGTTGGCTGAATGGGGCCGAATGGATACAAGCCAGGGAAAGAGAGAAAAGGAGAGAAAGATAAAACAAATCCGGTGTCCCCCCTTAAGGGGTAAAAACAATCTCCATTGACCGCTTGCAAGTATTGGTCTATAAGGAAGTTGGAGCTGTGGCCATCAATATAAGGAAGTTGGAGCTGTGGCCATCAATATAAGGAAGTTGGAGCTGTAGCCATCAATATAAGGAAGTTGGAGCTGTGGCCATCAATATAAGGAAGTTGGAGGTGTAGCCATCAATATAAGGAAGTTGGAGCTGTGGCCATCAATATAAGGAAGTTGGAGCTGTGGCCATCAATATAAGGAAGCTGGAGCTGTGGCCATCAATATAAGGAAGTTGGAGCTGTGGCCATCAATATAAGGAAGTTGGAGCTGTGGCCATCAATATAAGGAAGTTGGAGCTGTGGCCATCAATATAAGGAAGTTGGAGCTGTGGCCATCAATATAAGGAAGTTGGAGCTGTGGCCATCAATATAAGGAAGTTGGAGCTGTGGCCATCAATATAAGGAAGTTGGAGCCGTGGCCATCAATATAAGGAAGTTTGAGCTGTGGCCATCAATATAAGGAAGTTGGAGCTGTGGCCATCAATATAAGGAAGTTGGAGCTGTGGCCATCAATATAAGGAAGTTGGAGCTGTGGCCATCAATATAAGGAAGTTGGAGCTGTGGCCATCAATATAAGGAAGTTGGAGCTGTAGCCATCAATATAAGGAAGTTGGAGCTGTGGCCATCAATATAAGGAAGTTGGAGCTGTGGCCATCAATATAAGGAAGTTGGAGCTGTGGCCATCAATATAAGGAAGTTGGAGCTGTAGCCATCAATATAAGGAAGTTGGAGCTGTGGCCATCAATATAAGGAAGTTGGAGCTGTAGCCATCAATATAAGGAAGTTGGAGCTGTGGCCATCAATATAAGGAAGTTGGAGCTGTAGCCATCAATATAAGGAAGTTGGAGCTGTGGCCATCAATATAAGGAAGTTGGAGCTGTAGCCATCAATATAAGGAAGTTGGAGCTGTGGCCATCAATATAAGGAAGTTGGAGCTGTAGCCATCAATATAAGGAAGTTGGAGCTGTAGCCATCAATATAAGGAAGTTGGAGCTGTGGCCATCAATATAAGGAAGTTGGAGCTGTAGCCATCAATATAAGGAAGTTGGAGCTGTGGCCATCAATATAAGGAAGTTGGAGCTGTGGCCATCAATATAAGGAAGTTGGAGCTGTGGCCATCAATATAAGGAAGTTGGAGCTGTGGCCATCAATATAAGGAAGTTGGAACTGTGGCCATCAATATAAGGAAGTTGGAGCTGTGGCCATCAATATAAGGAAGTTGGAGCTGTGGCCATCAATATAAGGAAGTTGGAGCTGTGGCCATCAATATAGGGAAGTTGGAGCTGTGGCCATTAATATAAGGAAGTTGGAGCTGTGGCCATCAATATAAGGAAGTTGGAGCTGTGGCCATCAATATAAGGAAGTTGGAGCTGTGGCCATCAATATAAGGTAGTTGGAGCTGTGGCCATCAATATAAGGAAGTTGGAGCTGTGGCCATCAATATAAGGAAGTTGGAGCCGTGGCCATCAATATAAGGAAGTTGGAGCTGTGGCCATCAATATAAGGAAGTTGGAGCTGTGGCCATCAATATAAGGAAGTTGGAGCTGTGGCCATCAATATAAGGAAGTTGGAGCTGTGGCCATCAATATAAGGAAGTTGGAGCTGTGGCCATCAATATAAGGAAGTTGGAGCTGTGGCCATCAATATAAGGAAGTTGGAGCTGTGGCCATCAATATAAGGAAGTTGGAGCTGTGGCCATCAATATAAGGAAGTTGGAGCTGTGGCCATCAATATAAGGAAGTTGCAGCCGTGGCCATCAATATAAGGAAGTTGGAGCCGTGGCCATCAATATAAGGAAGTTGGAGCCGTGGCCATCAATATAAGGAAGTTGGAGCTGTGGCCATCAATATAAGGAAGTTGGAGCCGTGGCCATCAATATAAGGAAGTTGGAGCTGTGGCCATCAATATAAGGAAGTTGGAGCTGTGGCCATCAATATAAGGAGGTTGGAGCCGTGGCCATCAATATAAGGAAGTTGGAGCTGTGGCCATCAATATAAGGAAGTTGGAGCCGTGGCCATCAATATAAGGAAGTTGGAGCCGTGGCCATCAATATAAGGAAGTTGGAGCCGTGGCCATCAATATAAGGAAGTTGGAGCCGTGGCCATCAATATAAGGAAGTTGGAGCCGTGGCCATCAATATAAGGAAGTTGGAGCCGTGGCCATCAATATAAGGAAGTTGGAGCCGTGGCCATCAATATAAGGAAGTTGGAGCCGTGGCCATCAATATAAGGAAGTTGGAGCCGTGGCCATCAATATAAGGAAGTTGGAGCTGTGGCCATCAATATAAGGAAGTTGGAGCTGTGGCCATCAATATAAGGAAGTTGGAGCTGTGGCCATCAATATAAGGAAGTTGGAGCTGTGGCCATCAATATAAGGAAGTTGGAGCTGTGGCCATCAATATAAGGAAGTTGGAGCTGTGGCCATCAATATAAGGAAGTTGGAGCTGTGGCCATCAATATAAGGAAGTTGGACCTGTGGCCATCAATATAAGGAAGTTGGAGCTGTGGCCATCAATATAAGGAAGTTGGAGCTGTGGCCATCAATATAAGGAAGTTGGAGCTGTGGCCATCAATATTTAGCAGAATTATCAGCTAAAATACGGTCATAATACATTTATAAATACATAAAACCAAATTGATCATACTTTTTATCCATCAGAAACCCACGTTATTATTGCATTTATCTTTAATATCGATGTTCACGGCTCCAACTTCCTTATAGCCTGAAACTGAACAGAAGTGCGACACCAGATTTTTTTTTAGCTTAGTAAAAATGAATTGCTCGTAAATTTAAAAAAAATGGCATCACTACTACCACAAATCAATCATCACCATCATCACTACTACTACTATCACCACCACCATCACTACTACTACCACACTCAGCATCATCATCCATACTGCTACCACAATCATCAATACTATTTGTTATACCACAATCACCACCATCATCACTACTACTACCACAATCACCACCATCATCACTACTACTACCAAAATCACCACCATCATCACTACTACTACCACAATCACCACCATCATCACTACTACTACTACCACAATCACCACCATCATTACTACTACTACCACAATCACCACCATCATCACTACTACCACAATCACCACTATCATCACTACTACTACTACTACCACAATCACCACCATCATCACTACTACTACTACCACAATCACCACCATCATTACTACTACTACCACAATCACCACCATCATCACTACTAGTGATACTACCACAATCACCACTATCATCACTACTACTACCACAATCACCACCATCATCACTACTGCTAACATATTCACCACTATCATCACTACTACTACTACCATAATCACCACTATCATCACTACTACTACCACAATCACCACCATCATCACTACTGCTAACACATTCACCACTATCATCACTACTGCTACTACCACAATCACCACTACTACTACCACAATCACCACCATCATCACTACTGCTAACACATTCACCACTATCATCACTACTAATACTAACACAATCACCACTATCATCACTACTACTACCACAATCACCACCATCATCACTACTACCACAATCACCACTATCATCACTACTACTACTACCACAATCACCACCATCATCACTACTACTACTACCACAATCACCACCATCATTACTACTACTACCACAATCACCACCATCATCACTACTACTGCTACTACCACAATCACCACTATCATCACTACTACTACCACAATCACCACCATCATCACTACTGCTAACACATTCACCACTATCATCACTACTGCTACTACCACAATCACCACTATCATCACTACTACTACCACAATCACCACCATCATCACTACTGCTAACACATTCACCACTATCATCACTACTAATACTCACACAATCACCACTATCATCACTACTACTACCACAATCACCACCATCATCACTACTGCTAACACATTCACCACTATCATCACTACTGCTACTACCACAATCACCACTATCATCACTACTACTACCACCACAATCACCACCATCATCACTACTGCTAACACATTGACCACTATCATCACTACTACTACTAACACAATCACCACCATCATCACTACTACTACTACAATCACCACCACCATCACTACTGCTACTACAATCATCACTACTACTACCACAATCACCACCACCATCACTACTGCTACCACAATCATCACTACTACTACCACAATCACCACCATCACTACTACTACCACAATCACCACCATCACTACTACTACCACAATAACCACCATCATCACTACTGCTACCACAATCACCACCATCATCAATACTACTACCACAATCACCACCATCATCAATACTGCTACCACAATCACCACCATCATCACTACTGCTACCACAATCACCACCATCATCACTACTGATACCACAATCACCACCACCATCACTACTACTACTACAATCACCACCTTCATAACTACTACTACCATAATCACGACCATCATCACTACTACTACCAAAATTACCACCACCATCATTAGTGCTACCACAATCACCACCATCATCACTACTGCTACCACAATCACCACCACCATCACTACTACCACAATCACCATCATCATCACTACTACTACCACAATCACTACTACTACAATCACCACCATCATTACTATTACTACTACCACAATCACCACCATCATCACTACTACTACCACAATCACCATCATCACTACTACTACAATCACCACCACCATCACTACTGCTACCACAATCACCACCATCATCATCACTACTACTACCACAATCACCACCATCATTACTACTACTACCACAATCACCATCATCACTACTACTACTACCACAATCACCACCATCATCACTACTACTACTACAATCACCACCACCATCACTACTGCTACCACAATCACCACCACCATCACTACTACCACAATCACCACCATCAATACTACTACCACAATCACCACCATCACTACTGCTACTACAATCACCACCATCATCACTACTACCACAATCACCATCATCACTACTACCACAATCACCCCCATCATCACTACTGCTACCACAATCACCATCATCACTACTAATATCACAATCACCATCATCACTACTACTAACAACATAATCACTACTACTGTTACCATCACCACTACTACTTTCCCAGCATCATCACTACCATAGGGTAAAGGCTATCTCAACCCTGACTTCCATAATTATACCCTCTATAATCTGTATAAAATCGTCTAATAATAGTCAGAAAACAGAAAAAGAAATATATACTCAGAACTTGAAAGAATATAATTATCTGGTTCACTACAAAATTTGTTTACCTCTAAGACGATTTTTGTGCATGGACCTAAGCGATTCAGATTGTTTACTGAGATCGCATTAATCCATCTTGTAGCATTTGCACTCGTGAAAAACTCTGCTATAATGGCTACCAGTGTCATTACTAGATTGGTACTAAAAAATATATAATACATTCCCCTCACAACTATGTGGAAGGAATACTTTAAAGAAAGGTTTTCCCGGAATAAGCGGCCGTTTGGGGATCCGCTTGGTCGAAATGTACCCCTTGTGATAGAAAGCCTTATACATTATTTCTGTCACTACCCATATTGTTGCCGACAGCTGATCCCAGGTACCGATTATGCAAATCAAATGATGCGCAGCATCAAGCTCAAAATTTACAAAGGCACGTACAAGTGGTGGGAGAATTTGCTCAGTGATGTAGGTGAATACACTCCGGCGATCTTAAACCTAGTATGTGATTACTTGGCTAAACTGCCGGAGCGAGGCCTACTTGTTCACATAGAAGAATGGCATAAGTACGGCCATTTTGTGCAGGATTGGAGCCATGAAAATGTTCCAAATTTTCAGTGTCATCCTCCGAGTTTCATTGACACTGTTAAGCAGATGAGGAACAGGCTGCCAAGAGCACACGATATTCTGCTTGACCAAATTATTCAAATGATCCTAGCAGCAGGTGACGAGGATACTAACTGCTACTACGTACTGGCAGGCCACTTTGCTGAAGTCCTGATGCAAACCATGACGAAAAAGGAGTGCAATGTGTGCAGCTCGAAACGGAAGCCAAAACTAGGTGAAGGATTGAGCCACATTCTGTATTACATGGCTCGATGGTAACTTCATCAATATCCAAATCCATTCGCGCACGTTATGCATGCTCTACCTCTACAGACTAAAGTGGCGCGTGATCAAGAGGCGGCGACGCCTCCGAAAGTGGAAAAAAAGTCGTGGTATGAAAAATTGATGGCGATCATATTCCCATAGTTATTTGATTCAAACGAGGAAAATACATAATCCTAGAAGGACCCATTTGCTGAGGTATAGGCCTATCTTCTCACTAAGTATGACGAAAATTTGAATACCAGTAAGCCAAAGATGAATAAACGCAAATGCCCAGATGGCATTATAGATTTCGATTAAGATAATCCATTAATTCCAATTATAGGGGAAAAGAATAAACGCAAATGCCCAGAAGATGGCTTTATAGAAATCGATTATGATAATTAATTAATTCCAATTATAGGCCTAGATGAGAAGATTATAGATACCAATGACCTTGAACCAATTATAGTAAATCAACTCAAATTCCCGGACTTCCCTGGTCCCAAACCACTCAACAAATATATTCCCCCTAAACCAGAAAGGAAAATTAACATATGCCGTGACTTGCAAATACTCTATCCCATAACACCCACACCTAGCGTAAATACAGACAAGTATTTACCTCCATCAGTAAAAAGGTGTGGTTGGAGGTAGGCGCTTTAGGAGAGGTAGAGGAAGGTGTGGTGGAAAGTATTTACCTCCATCAGTTGTTGTTGTTGTTGTTTTTCCCCAAGCTGCCTGGCCGAACAGCCCCAAGGCCCCGAGCAATGTCAGGCCATAACCGAGTGCCCCACACAGAACCCGCCGACCACAATAAAGCCTGGGTGACCGAAGCCACTCATGGCGGGGAGCTGAGGAGGGTGCAGAAACGCCCGGGAAACCAAAGCCCCACCCAGGGCCCTGTGCCCCTTAGCAATTATGAAGAGAAAGTTGAGGGGCAAAGGAAAAATGTGACGCCGTCACTTGAGATCTAGAAAATATATAAGTAAAAGGAACAGTCAGAGTAAGCTATGGGTATGGCAGAGATCGCTCAGTTCTCACTCTGATAGACCAGCCCATCACCACCTCCATCAGTACAAAGGTGTGGTTGGAGGTAGGTGGTTTAGGAGAGGTACGGGAAAGTGTGGTGGGAAGTATTGACCTCCATCAGTACAAAGGTGTGGTGGTAGTAGGTGGTTTTGGAGAGGTAGGAGGTGGTGTGGTGGAAAGTATTTACCTCCATCAGTACAAAGGTGTGGTGGTAGTAGGTGGTTTTGGAGAGGTAGGAGGTGGTGTGGTGGAAAGTATTTACCTCCATCAGTACAAAGGTGTGGTGGTAGTAGGTGCTTTAGGAGAGGTAGGATAAGGTGTGGTGGAGGTAGGGTGGAAAGTATTCACCTCCATCAGTCCAAAGGTGTGGTGGTAGTAGGTGGTTTAGGAGAGGTAGGCGGAGGCGTGGTGGAACCCAGCCACTAGGGGGTACAAGCCAATGTAGCTCTGGTGCCGATCGGTCCCAAGTCCGGATATATGGAGAGGGTTGCGTCATGGAAGGGCATCCGGCGTAAAACCCTTTGCCAAATCTATGTCTATGTCTTTTGTCTATGTGAGAGAGAGAGACAAAAGGCAGAACTGCCTGTAGCGAGTGTCTCCCACAAAGTTGAAAGGGTGACAGGGCCAAAATCAAGGGACGTTCAGCCCAAAATGCCTGGAAACACGGAGTTTGAAGCAATTTAATTCATAGGAAGAGAGAAAGACTGATTCTGGGAGAGAGTTCCAGAGCTCAGCTGTTGAATAGAAGAATAGAGAGATCAGAAGAAAAAGAGCTTGCTGTGAAGTAAGTCTTTTATTCCAAGTATCCTCACTATACTGTAGGTAGCGCCAACGAACATGACAATAATCGTGACTCCTTAACCTCTCCGCGGCGCACAGGGGGTTTTCTACAGGGTAAGACTGTGCGCACCTATGATGATTTTGGGACCTATTGCAAATTTCGATAAAAAGTACATCATCGTGTAGGGAATGTTTGCGGGCATCGGCCCATATATATTTGACCCCCCAAAAAATGTCTGGGGGGGGGGGGGGAACGGTCCGTAGTTGAAAAATGTGGAGCGAATGGCACCGCGCGGCTAGATTGTCATCGAGCGGCGAGATTTCCCTGCCGAATATTTACGCGCGCAGGGGATAGAAGGAGAGGGAGGAGGGGGTGGGTTACGGCGTATTATCACGTATATGTCCATTTTTGAGCCCTTTTAGGCTATGTAGAGTATGTATACGTGTGTAGGCCACCCATATAACAATGAATATGCCTCATAGTGACCAAAAATTGCAATATATAAGGGAATTATAAGATAATTTGTAGGCGGGAATGAAGATGTGTTGGAGGTTTGGCGGCAATTTATGAGCTGAGAGTGTGGTTTACGCCATACATATCACGTATATCTTGTACGTAGAGCACTGTCATGCTATAATACAGACTTGTACGTATGTATACGTGCCATATATCAAAATATATACCGCATATTGACCAATTCATGCGATATTTACGCACATTATCAAAGAGTTTCTATGCGTGAACCAAGGTGTGAGTGAGTTGTGCTGGGAATGAAAGGGGGAGAGGGTGTGTTACGCCATAAATATCACGTAAATCTTGTATTTAGAGCACTGTCATGCTATAATAAAGACGTGTACGTATGTAGGCGTCCCATATAACAAGGAATATACCGCATATAGCCCAATTGATGCGATATTTACGCAAATTGTGAATGTGTTTCTAGCAGACGGAAGCCTGAAAGGGTGGGTTGGGGGTGGGTGGGTGGGAGGGAGGGAGGGAGGCATGCAGGGGTGCAGGGAGGGAGTGAGTGAGTCGTGAAGAGAAGGAAGGCAGGCAGATCCAGCTGTGTGACAATTGTGAAGGCGCCCGAGGCGTATGGATGCTTGGGATTTTGAACCTTATGTCTTCCAGGTGTCTGGTGTTTGTTGCCACCAAGAGTTTTACAATAACATGAGTCAGGAATGGAGAGAGAGAGAGAGAGAGATAGATAGAAACTGAGACATGCGTATGTCGTATGTATAAATGGACTTCAGAACTGCATTTTTATGCAAGCAGACATTGCATTTTAGACACATGTGAAGTACCACAGAAACATGTAGGCCATTGACTGTCAATAAAGTACTATATTATAGACCACCAGCGACGGTGGTCAGTAAACACGTGCAGATTGCCTTTTGCGATAAAGGGCTAAATATAGAATGGTGTCTCCTTACACTTGCGAAAGGGTAGATTGCCACCAGAGAAACGTTTACTTATTTATTTCCAAGTAATATGCAATCTAAATGTATATTCGAGACCTACTGCAATTATTTGTATGACAGTCATGACTATGTATAATCCAATATACGCGCGTAGGCGAGACATAAGAAAGCTGGTTGAGCAATTTTCGACACCCACACAGTTATTATTCTTTTTTATTTACAATATTATACAATACAAATGTATTTGTGAAGAGTATTTTATCCATTATTGTATTTATACAAATTTTGTTCCCAGACAGAGCTGCTGTGGCTGGTGTAGCTGGGGCATAAAGGGAGCGGCAAGGGTCACCGCTTGACCGTGTGAAAATGAGTGGAGTCGCACTGAGAGGGGCAATTTTGCTGAATGTTTTGGCAATTTTGGACAGAATAAAGTTATATAATTACTAATTCTTGACAGAGACAAACTTTCATAAACCTTGGCATGATATAATTGATAATCCCATCAATTTACAAACGTAAATTGGTGGGATAATTCATTTTTTTTTGTATATTGTCATTTTGATTGTAGACACGAAGTTTTGAGTGATATTTGGTATGAGCTCCTGTGGCATGGTTGGTAAGGTCGCGGACTGGAAAACTCAAAGTGTGCTAGGGTTGTGTGATCGAATCCAGGAGGGGGTTATGGGGAAGGTTTTATATTGTCTAGAACATTTTTGATAATTTTTTTTTTTTACAAGATCATGCCATTGTATTCAATAAATATGAAATATTCATAGAATATATCATATTGTAAGAATACAATGACATGACCTTGTGTTTTTTTTTTTTTATTATTGTTTTTTTTTATTATCTTAGTAGGTTTGACAGGATTTGTTGAAACATATTTATTTTTGTACAATTCATTTGAGGTAAGAAAATAATTATATACACATGACTTTGGCTAATAACAAACATATATATTGATATAATAAAAAAATAAGGCATATTACATGTAAATATTTGAAACTTATAAACTAAATAATGAAACATACAATTATATAATGTAAAAGCTATATCACAGGGACATCTTTGGAACTTATACATTATATAATATATATGTTACATTATGAGGTAGCGTGATCAATTAGGTCAGGTCAGGTAAGGTAGGGCGCGAGTCCAGGACAGGGCTGGGCAGGGGGCGAGTCCAGGGCAGGGCAGGGCAGGGCAGGGCAGGGCAGGGCAGGGCAGGGCAGGGCAGGGCAGGGCAGGGCAGGGCAGGGCGACACTCAATAATTTTTGAAGGTGTGGTAGTCCCTGAAGCACTCACCCATGCAGAG